>SNQJ01S0024924.1:90260-104238 GCA_010110895.2 Picea sitchensis
ATCGATTTATCTTTCTTGTTGGTTATTCAATCATTCATTTATATTCCAGGGTGGTTGGGAGGTGCTAGGGAGGACTGTTATCCTCAGAGGTTCAAGTGGGTGCTTGAACACAGGGAGTTGCAACTTCCTTTTGGTTGCAGCCAAAGAAACCAGGGTGGCAGGGTGGTGCAAGGGAGAACAAGTGTTCTCTGTTATACAGGTTGGAGCTTGTGTAACTGGAAGTTGGTGCTTCCATCCAGTTGGTGTTGGAACATTAGGGGAGTTGGTGCTTCCTTCTAGTGGGTGCTAGAGAAACAAGAGAGCCGGTGCTCTCAAACACATTGAAGCTTGTAAAACAGAGGTAGCAGCCTCACATTGAGTTGGTGCTCAATTATAGATGATGTACAGAACTTAAAAGACTGCCTATCATTTCGAAGAAGAAGAGGTTTTCTCCCTTTATGGGTTTCCTCGTGAAAATCTGTCTTTGTGTATATCTTATGTGTGACTGATGCTCATTATTTTTATTGTCCATATGTTGTATAATGTTGATGATCACTTGAAGAAATATTAAGAATGTATTAATAGACTTAAAATTGTTTAAGCACAATAACAACTGATTCATGCCCCCCTCTTAGTTGTCTTAGTAATTTCAACACTGTCATCAATAGTATATTCACAAGGTAGAGAGATTTTATCCATGCACATAATAGGTCCAACCAGTTTTTGTATTGATCTTCTTCTCCCAAAAATCGAACCCTTCTCACATACAAAGAATTCTTATTTATTACAGATGTGGAGGCCCTCGACCGGTGTGGAACTGAGGCTTCACTGTACACATATGCTGTAAAACAACTTGTTAACTTAAATAAAACACATTGTTGGAGTATATTAATGTATACTTAAAAAATAACTTAATAAAAAAGAGTGGTTCTTATCACACATAAAAGACCACTTATTATTCTTTACTCTAAAAGAGCCTTGAACTAAAACTGCTACTAATCATAAACCAAACTAATGCATATGTGGAATCGAACTGAGTCTAGAAAAACATGACTAGGAGTGACATAATTGATTTATGTATCGAGTACATGTATGCATGCATGTTGTTGGAGGATGTTGGGACATAACTAGATAGAATTCTTCACATTATCTGCTTAAGGAAGAGGCAAGTCTTCTGGTGCTTCTTCTAGAGTATGGATTAAATATTCCCTAATTAGTGATATGGTGCTGCATGGACTAGACCCACAACTTCAATTTATGCACCTGTTGGCTATTACTGAGCTATTTCCAGATGAGAAATCTGATGATGTGGACTGGCTCGATGTTCCTTGGTTTGGCGCCCTTTTCAAACTTCAAAATATGCCTCCAAGAAAACATAAACAAATTGCACAAAGAATCAATCAAGAAAGATAATGATGAAAACCAAGTCATTTAGTAATGGGAAATTGACTTGAGCGACCAAAGGAGGAATGATTTTTATGAAGGTATACATAAATGAGATAATATGGGTAGGGGTGCAGACTTAGGTCTCAACATTGTCTCTAACTAGGGACAACACCCCCTTGTGGGGTATTGAGAACAACATATCATTTCCTTGGAATTAAATAACTTGCTCCCACCTTCCTTCTCTTGGCTCTACTTTTGTCTATAAGTCATGCATCTCTGCTACTGTCTCTCAGCCATGCATCTTATTGAATCCAAAACTGCAACTACACCCCAGTGCCTTTGTTGGGCTATGGAGTCTTTATTCACAAGAAAACTAACTAATCCCTAATGCCTTTGTTGGGATATGGAGTCTTATTGTTGATCTACTGTATAAGAAAACTGAAAAATAAATGCTTGAATGGAAAGCTTATTCAACACACCCCTACTTTAACCAATTAAAATTGAATACTCAAGTATAAAAAAAATTCCAAAATAACCAATCCAACAACGGGTTTCTCGACATGTCTTCATGTACACTACTGAAAACATGAAAAGGCAACAATGTACACAATTTTTTTTCTAATGGTAGTTCATACTTACTGCCACACACTGTGTGCATCATACCAACAACTGTAATATTAGAGACCCCTGTTGAGATTGAATCCATCCAATCAGATATGGGATCACCAAGAACATGAGGATACTCCAGTTGATCTAGAATATTGAGTCGTTGTTGTTTGAAATCTACTATATGAACAAGGCTGGGATGCTCCTGTCCTCGTGCAAACAACTCATGAAAGTCATGTGATTCACAACCATTAAGGGAAACAAAACACTCTTGACACTTCTCATCTTGTTGTTTGAAATAAAAGAGTATGTCTTCTACATGGCTGGTTTTTCCTTGTTCTTTCTCTAGAATGTCATTTCCAGACTTATAGATTTCTTGTTGCTCAATGATTTCTGGGGAATGTAGATCCACATATACTATAGAAGAGGATTTGAAATGTTGATTTGGTAGCTCCTTTTCATAACCAGTTAATGGAGTTTGTTCAACTTCAAATATATCATAAACAAGTGATAAATATTCATGAAAAATTTGAGCAACAAATTGATCACAGTCATGACTATCGTTAGTTGCATCATGAACAAAAAGCTGAAAAATCTTCTATTGGAAATCCAAACTAAATAAGGATTTACCACCAAAATTTATTGCCTTCTCATCATCATTTTCAGTTTGAAAAGAATGTTGAAAGTCATCCTATTGTATAATAGAATTGGAAGAAGATACAATTTATAATGAATCTTCTTCCTCTTCCTCAGAATTATTGTCCCCTTCATATATACTTCTAGAAGAACTGATAATTAACTGTTGAATATAAGATCCAAATTCTTCACAACAATTTTCAAAAAGTAAATTAGCTTGAAAAAACCTTTTACAATGATCCCTAAATGTTGCATGGAACTGTTTCAGGGAAGATATACTAGCAGGCGAAAAGGATCAGTACCATTCACAAGCATCTCCCCATAATGAGTACATGAACATATTCATTAATACATCTTCATGATGTATACCCAATTGATGCATGACCTCATGGAATTTGAGAAAATGATCCACGAGGTTATCATCTTTATCTTCTCTAAATATGGGCAAGTTATCACCCACTCATCTATAGTAGGAACAATATTTGGAAAACTAGGAACAACAGAGAAATTAGAAGGAGAAAACCTTTGATCCAAGATGGCTTCCATCTCAAAATATGACTTCTTAAAACTATGGAGTCACCATTGGATTCTTTAACCATGGAGTCACAAAGTGAATGATTTGCAATATGAATGTGTCTGGTCTTTGTTCACCATCAAAGATTAGATATGATCGTTGTATTTCTCCTAGGGAAATATATTTCGTTACTCTGTTACCTGACAACAAATCCAGAAGATGTTGGTCCTAACTTTTGCACTTGACTGCTAAAGGGCAGAGCTAGGCCACCTCACATTATGAATGGTTGTTTTTTTAATTTATGGGTCAGTTAGAGGGTTGGTTTTCTAAGACATGAACATGGTTGGGTTGGCCAAATGACATGGACAAGGTTCCTCCTTGGCTAGTGGCACACTAAAGACAGACAAGTGAGACAATAAAGGGAAGAAACAAAGGAAAACAACAAACCATTCAATGAATAATCTGCTGCTAGAAGTTCAAGTCTTAAAATATCATTTAAAGGCATTAAACATGTACCAAAAACATAATTACTCCCACAAGTTGCAATAAAAACCAATTTTCATCAAAGCATAGTTGTTCTCACAGGTTGCTTATTAATACAGACAAGTTATACAATAGCTGAAGGAAAAGAAATGTACTTTGCACAAATCAAAATTGTATTCAAGGCAAGAGAAACACATACGAAATTGGACAAAAACACACTGTCATCAATAGTATATTCACCAGGTAGAGATCTTTAATCCATGCACAAAACAGGTCCAACTAGTTGTTGTATTGATCTTCTTCTCCCAAAAACCGAACCCTTCTCACATATAGAGAATGCCTATTTATTACAGATGTGGAGGCCCTCGACCAGTGTGGAACCGAGGCTTCTCTCTACACATTGGTTGTAAAAAAACTTATTACCTTTACTAAAACATAGTGCTGGAGCATATTAATGTATACTTCAAACTTAACTTAATAAAAAAGAGTGGTTCTTATCACACATCAAATACCACTTATTATTCTTTACTCTAAAAGAGTATTGAATTGAAAATGTTGCTAAACATAAACCAAACTGATGCATATGATGAATCAAACTGTGTCTTGACATAACATGAATAGGAGTGACAAAACTGAGTTTTGTATCAATTACAGATGTGCATGCGCACTGTTGGAGGCCATTGGGACATATCTGGATAGAATTCTTCACATTATCTTCTTGAGGAAGAGGCAAGTCTTCTGGTGCTTCTTCTGGAGTCTAGAGTAAAGCTTCCATAATTCCATATTATAGTGTTGCAGGTACTTGACCCACAACTTCATTTTATGCACTTGTTGGCTATCACCGAGCTACTTTTGGATGAGCAATATGATGATGTGGACTGGCTTGATGTTCCATGTTTTGGCGCCCTTTTCAAACTTCAAAATATGCCATTAACAGAGACAAACCACTAGGTAAATTCGATGTTCGAGAGTTCTTGAATGCAAAGTGTTCATATATCCCGAAGACCCAGACTCGCGAAGTCATTAACCACCACTTATGCTAATTAACCCAAGATTAATATTTTAATCATTAAATATCTTGGGAGTTCGGGATTTTGACTCTTCAGGGTTCGGTACTTCGGGAGAATGCGAGTTCTTTCGATAGAAATATCCTAGAGGGAAATCTCCTGGAGTTGATGTGGTAGCCCAACACTACAAAAAATGACTTTGACACTTCATCATTTGGGAGATTTTGAATGCAGAGCTTGAGAATCTCCCGTAGTGACAACCTTCTGGATCTGACGTGGCGACATGATGTGAATTTTTGATGTGTCATAGAAAGAATGATGAGACATGTCATCATCAAGATCGATTGTCAGGTGGCATTTGCCATGTGTCATCTTGAGGAAGGACCTGTGTGAAAGGAACTTAGGCACTTTGGGACTTCGGCCTTCGGCCTTCGACACTTTTGGAAACTGTGTTAACTCTCGATGAAAATATCCAGAAGGAAATTTCCCCGGAGTGATGTGGAGAATGTGACGTCATGACCGATGATGTGTCATGAAAATAAGGGTGACACATGTCACCTGTAATGGGGAAAATGGCATGCTGAAAAAGCTTGAAATGAGTGCCATGTTTTGGAGACCGATGGATGCCACGTGTCACCATGAATGAATGCTACATGTCAACATAGATGAGCACTACATGTCTCCATCTCTTTAGGGTTTGGGGGCCTTCAAACTTAAAGTATGTATAACTCTCTGAGGACGAAACTAGTGGAGTGATGTGGCACTTCGTTGCATGGTAGTTCAGAGGCTTCAAAACTTTGGGGCTTTGGAATTTCAACATTCAGGATATTTTAGTGCTAAGTGTGAAGATCTCCTAGATGATTGATCTCACAGAGTGACATGTCAACATGTCGGGGCTCCGGTACTTCGCGACTCCGACAGTTTGGGGCTCCAGTGATCTGTGCTTGACCTGGAATAAAACCTCTCGGATAAATGAACTCGCGGAGTGACGTGGTAGTGAGGGTCCACTTTGGCACTTTGGGGCTCCGACCCTTCATGGGTTCAGGCTTGTTGATAAACCCTGCATGATTTTGAAACTATGAATTTATGGGAGTCATTGATATGAATGGATTGTTGGATCTCCACTGTTGCAAGTTTACCCTATTTGTTCTCACAATTTGAGCTCAAAATTGACTGCTCCGAGTTGTTGGGTGTTGTCCATGGGTGTTCCCTATGCATACAAAATACTTGGTCGACCTGTTGCTATCTCATTAGTGATAAACATGATGACAAGTATTCTCAAACTAAATCATGACATGCAATTATCCTTCAAGAAAATATAAACAAATTGTGCAAAGAATCAATCAAGAAAGATAATGATAAAAATGAAGTCATTTAGTAATGGGAAACTGACTTGAGAGACCAAAAGAGGAAGAATTTTTATGAAGTTATACAAAAATGAGAGAGGAGGGGTAGGGGTACAGATTTAGGTCTCAACATGTATGATTCTTTGGTGGGTATTTACCAAAAGAAGAATAATGATAGGATGCTACACTTGGAACATCAACTTTAGATTGTCAAGACGACTAGTGAAGACACAGTTGTCAGTTATCATATGAATATTACTCAAATATGAGATCATCTCACAGATGTTGGTGAGATAGTGCAGGATGTTGAGTTGGTGAATGTAGCATTGAGATGTCTTCCCAGGTCCTGGGAACCTTTTATACAGGGGGTTTGTGCACGAGACAAGTTACTAGACTTTGACAGACCATGGACATGTTGTATCTAAGAGAAGACCCGGTTAGTTTCTAGGGATGATGTGGATGGTGTGGAAAAGAGTAGCAATGATGAGAACCATTCCCTTGCAGCCCTCACTAGGAAGGGAAGAAGGGGTTCTCCAGATAGAAGAGGTATGTCAGGGAGAAGGGATTCTCTTGAGAGGGAAGCATCTCCATATCTGGGATAGAAGAAGGATCTCAGTAAGATTAGATGTTATGAGTGCCATGTATTTGGTCATTATGCTTCAAAATGTCCAAACTAGAGGGGAAGGGGAAGAAGGTAGCATGAATTAGCAGTAGAGGTTGATGAGGTTGCAAATAGGTTATAGAGGGAGATCTTGTTGGTCTCCAGCCTTTCAGGTGCAGTCTCTACTAGGGAGACTTGGTTGGTGGAAAATGGAGCATCTTGTCATATGATAGGTGCACGATATTTGTTTGACACTCTCATGGATATTGGCTCAAATTTATGTGTGTAACTTAGTACAGAAGCTAAGCATTTAGTACAAGGATCTGGTAATGTATTATTTTGATTGGATTCAAGAGAGATATTGAGGGTGTCAAATGTGTCGTGGGTGCCATAATGCAGGAAGAGTGTCCTCTTAGTATAATATATTGAGAGGAAGGGCCATCATGTGTTGTTTTGAGATGGAAAAGTATTGTTTGTGCCCAGACGATCTAGCTTCATATCAACAATGGTTATTGGATTTAGGAGGGGAAACCTATATATGTCGAGGGGGAAACCTTTGCGTGTTGTGACCAGTATGAGAAGAGAGACATGTGAGGAGAAGCATGCGGCTCCATGAGTGGTGAGGTGTATGGAACCGCCACTATTTCTGACTCAGAGGAAGCCATAGTTTAGAGGGAGTCACCCCTCAAAATCTAGTGGGGAGGAGAAACCTCCCAGGATTTTTAAGAGGAGACAAGATTTTAGAAGAGGTCAGCGAGTTCATATGGAGAAGAGGGCTTCCAATATTGTACAAAATCATAGGGATTCATGTTTTAGAGAGAGCATGCGAACTTAGAGTGAGCCCAATATCAAAGAGAGTCAGTTGGATGAGAGAGAGAGATGATCATCTAGAGGGAGTTCCCCCTCAGATTTAGATGGGAGAGAGAAATCTTCAAGGACTGACATATGGGTGTCATAGATTGAGGAGGACAGAAAGAAGATTCAGAGGCAAGAGGCTTCTAGGACATGTGAGACATGTATGGTGGATCCATGTGTTTTAGCAGGACTTGTTATAGTGATCGTGGATATGACCAGTCAGACAAAGTTCCCCTCAGTCACCAAGGATGTGGCCAGTCAGACATATTTTACATCAATGATTAAGGATGTCGTCAGTGAGACAAAGTTTTATTCAGTGACCAAGGATGTGGTCAACTAGACAGATTGGGCAGCATGATTTGCTTCACTTACCGAGGATGTGACTGGTCAGAAAGATTCTACTCCAGTGATTGAGGATGTGGCCAGTTAGATAGATTGAACAACAAGAAGTTGGGAAGGTTTGGATGATAGCATAATAACACTTCTATATACACTTCCATCATGTGAGGAAGATAATTGGAGTATATATGAGGAAGCATACCACCTTGGATTTGGGATAGAGATGAGTCTAGCACTAGAGGTACATCCAATTGATGGTGGATGGGATACCTCCCTCGCTAAGAGGGAGTGTTGATTTTGTAGCTTCAGGAGGTATTCCCACCAGAGGCCAAGGTACTGGGAATGTGGGAATTTTTGTTGGCACCATTTTTTACTTTCATTTCAGTGAAATCAGCCTAGAAATGAGGCTAGGGCCTCATGGGAAAGTTGATGGGCTTTGTGGGTTTGTGTGGGGGCGCCACACCCACAAAGAGGATTAAAATATTCTAATTGATTTTTGAGTTTGGGAAGGGCTCCTAAAATCAATCATTGGACTCCTATATAAAGGAGAGAGAGTTCATTGTGACATTGTATCATTGTGGAACAATGGAGTTAGCATAAGTGAGTTTGCACTTGTGCTAGGAGACTTGGTGAGTTCAACAAAGGGAAAGTATGCAAGATGTCAAATTGATACAGATTTATGAGCGGAATGAAATGAAACCACATATTTATAATATTAACATAGATACACAGTGAAAAATAATAGAGATACAATAAACTTGACTTCTATTAAATAAGAAATATGTTGAAAACTATAAAATGCAGACTGAAAACAAGCTTGCTGGAATGGTGGCAGCGCATTTCTGAGAAGAGATGTGATGGCTATACTCATTCACAAGAAGATGAGTACAATGAGGCTCTGAAGGAATTTTACAATAAACATGAATTCCAAAATCCTATACATCCAAAATCTAACCCTAGGAGATGAAGTACCAAAAGTCATGTGGGCCCTGTTGGGGTAAGTTAGTACATCAACTTCCTAGGGTCGTAACTTTTGCATACGATCTTTGTTTAGGGAACACAATAGCTCATTAGAAAGGTATTGGCAAGGAGATTCATTTAGGGGGATTGGTTAGATCCTTAATGATAAATAGAGGTTCCTTATCGCTAAAAAAATGTCGTTTAGGCCCTCAAAATGTCCATGGAAGTTCAAGAACCAAAAAACTGCTAAAAATAGTAAGTTGCCAAAAAATTGTTTTAAGCTAGTTGGAAAAGGTGGGTGACCACTAGGATCCTCCTGGATCAATCCTAACCTGTTAGGAATCAATGGTATCCATTGCGTTGAGTGCCCCCATCAAATGAGGAAATTTCTGTTGAATTTTACCACGGGTGAGCCACTTGCCTTGGTGCAGGAGCTGCCCTACTTTGACAACCTGATAAAGACGAATCCTATGTTGGCAAGTAGCCTTGACCTATGTGTCCACGATATGATCAGTGGATTCCTGTTCCATGCAGTTAGGGTTGAGCTTTGTTGGTGTCAATTATTATGCTATCTTTGAGGTGTCCAATAATGGTGGAAAATGAGGTCGAAGGAGGTCCACATTGAACATTGAGTGCAAGCCAAGGAAGGGGGGAAGGTTGAGCTCAAAATAATTTTCATCCATAGCCTTGGTTATGGTGTAGGTTCTATAATGGAGTGGGCGAAGCTTTTGATGAGGCCCTGTAAGGCGTTCTTTTTGCAAGTGCAAACAAACTTTTATCCCACCTGAAACTAGTGTGGCACCCAGTGTTGATCATGACGCTGCTTGTACTTGGCATTGGACTTATGTAAAATATCCTGAACTTGTTGGCAGATATGTGGGATCCACTCAATGAGCCATGTGGCTTTGCCAGTTCCAATTGGAGCATGTGACGAGTGTTGAGGAAAAGGTATGAATTACCTTACTCAATAATTTTTGAATCTTGCTTGGCTAGGACAAGATAGTAGGGAATATCACCCTATGTTTTATAGCCTCAAAAATATTTCCCAATCTGCAAGTATTAATTACAAGGGTTTAGGCTAATTTATTAATAAAAAGAATTTTGCAAAATAACATAAATTTTTGTATAAGTTTATGAAATGTATACAAATTATAGAAAGTAAATATGGAGATAAAAAAAAAAAAGTAACCAAGTCATAAATACACACAAATGAGACATAATAACAATATGATTTATTTCATTCCAAGATATCAATAATGTTTTTCTCTTTACAAAACCCCCATGAGGGCATGGAACAAATTCTAATTTAGAGATACCCGATGAACACCATGCAAAAGGACTCTAACAAGAAGTAAAAACTGAAATTTATAATCTGGATTAGCTTGCCACAGACTGCTGCCAATTTGACTCTACAAAATATCCTTTATTAGCTATGAAACTTAATCCAAAAAGAGACAAGAATACACAGACTATCAAGGATGGATCAACATCTCGAAAATTGTAGACAACTCATGCCTTTCACAATTTACCACCATCCATAACAAGTAACCGTAATCTCGACTGTGAGGGTTACCAAAATGACAAATTGTCAACTCCAAGAGGAAAACGAAATGAAGCAAATCTCTTAACAACATTGTAATATGAATGTCCAAGAAAAAACCTATGCCCAACCAAAAGCATGTATAATTCTTCTATTAACTTCTGGGTGATGTTAAACCGAACTGTGCAATGCTTTATAGGAAACAATGTTAGTGAGGGCAACACTATGATAGCTAATAGCTCGAGGTTTTGCCATGTCAAGGCAAGAAAAACTTTAAAAATTAAACAGTTCACATTGCAACCCAAAGGATAAAAAAATATCAACCACACAGACGAAAATGGAGTGAAAAATATTAAACACGACGACTGGTTGTAACACCCATGCCCAAAGCTCAGATCTTGTCAAATAATCAATTTCCATAGAGAAACCAAACCCAAAACCCAAGCCACGACCGAGCAGACTTAGTTGCCATTTTATCAGTAAACCCATGCAAAGATTACCCATAGCAAGGAGAGCATAACCATTTTTTTTTTTTAAATGCCAACAATCAGAATAATCACCATAAGAAACCACGAACATAACACCAATACACAGTTCAATATCCCATAACAACTTAAGAAACACAAAGACTGCAAGCAATCCTGAGCCAAAAATTGATTCAAAGGGTAGAGTAACCATCATGGATGGAAGAGTAAGGAACCCATACCTAGAAAATCCTTCCCGAGGAAGAAGCTAGACTGTATGCCTCCTTCACGATCGAACAATGCGAAGCATCAAAAACTACCAGAGCCAAAAACCAAAATGCAAGAATGACTAGGGTGACGGGCTCGAGGGGTGTTAGAGTGACATGCAGTAAATGCATGTCACTTATCCCTTCCAACCTCATTCAATTCCAAGTATGATCCAACCAATTCACCATAGCACTACGAATTTAATCAACCACATATCCATTGCCATATCACATTTGCGTAGTGCGCCACCCTTTTGAAATGTCGACTCTTTTTTAAAATAACAATATGCTATAAAATTACCCCATGTGTATTCAACATATAACATTCAACAAAGCGCATAACCATAGTAGCAAGGGTTTAGTGCACTCCTCTTTTTTAAAATAACAATATGCTATAAAATTACCCCATGTGTATTCAACATATAACATTCAACAAGGCGCATAACCATAGTAGCAAGGGTTTAGTGCACTCCTCTTTTGTCACAATAATACATAGCATTAGAGATTGTGTATAGTTATTTTATCAAGATCATATTTAAACTAATTAATACCATGTTTAAGGCAATGTAGAACCAAAACTGATAATAACTCTTTCATCCATAGGGAAATCTTAACATATTCTATGAGAGGTCATCAAAGCCCTTCATTTCCATACATTAATCAACCAGCCATCATATGTCACCATAACATTTAAAACCATGATTTGAAACAATGAACTGTAGAAGACTATGTTGGTACCATCACATAAGAAAATAAACTATAAATGTAGCATTTCCATTATTGCGCCACAAGTCCAAGAAGGGGGTCCCACATACTAGTTTATTATTAATATAAATAATTAATATACCTTGGCAATCATTTGTGAGCATAGTATTCATCGTTGTGTTTTTAAGCACCAATAATGAGTCTGCCAGGGTGGTCACAAGGGGTAGTGCAACATCCATTGGACCCAATGGTTGAAATCCCAACCCCACCTGAAATGGGTTGTGGCCAGTTGAGATATGTATGGTTCTGTTGTAGCATTGTTGAACATAAGGAAGTATCTCATCCTAGGTGTGGTGGTTCTTGGAATTGTACATGCACAATATGTGCACGATCATCTGGTTGACGACCTCGGTTTGGCCATCCATATGGGGTTGGAAGGTAGTGGACTTGGTGAGATTGGTGTCCAACAGTGACCAAAGGCTTGAACAGAATGTGATGAGGAAATGGTTGTCCTGATTTGAGATAATGGTTTGTGGGATCCCAAAGTGTACCCACACTCGTTCAAAGAAGAGCTTGGCAGTGACCTCCATTGTGTTTCTCTTCTTGTAGGTGGCAAGAATCACCATCTTGGAAAAGCGATCAACAACCACAAAAACACAATCATTTCCCTGCTTGGTGGACGGAAGGCCCGACATGTAGTCCATTGATATGGATTCCCAGGGCCTATCAAGAGTAGGTAGAGGAGTGTACATGCCTTGTTTCTTAGTGGTCGGTTTGGTAGTAGTGCAGGAAGTGCATGACCAAATATACTTGCTGACATCTTGCCAAAGTTTCAGCCAGTAGAAATGTCGTTGCAAAACTGCCACTGTCTTTTCCACGTCGAAGTATCCTACCACCCGACTGCAATGGGATTCCCAAATCATCTTCGCTCGCTCGCTTGCTTGATGGAACACAGAGATGGCCCAGATGGCACAACAACTCATCCTAAAGATGGAAATTAGTGACAATTATGTTTGTGCCAAACATTTGGTAGGTGTTGGCGAAGTCAGGATCTGTCTCATAGAGGTGGGGCCATCCAGAGGTCTTGTGGTTGCAAGAATCAAGCACTGTGGTGAGTGTTGCGACTAGAGGTCGACTGAGTAAATAAATGACTCTGCTTGTACTTCCTTTTTTATACTTGATGTTGAGGTGGAACTATTGCAAATATGTGGACCAATTCTAATGGTGGTCATTCTGCAATTTGCCTTGTGTCTGCATGAATTGCAATGGCTTATGATCAATGTGGATGACTGTCTCCTTCCTGAGAATGTAATGCCTCCACTGGAGGAAGGATTGCACAATGGAGTACAATTATTTGTCGTAAGCAGGGTACTTATGGACGACATATGATAGTGTCTCACTATGATAGGCCATAGGATGGCCATGCTGAGTGATGACTACACCCACAACATAGTAAGAAGAACCTGTCTCAATCTCAAATGGTTGTTTCATGTCAGGTAATGAAAGAACTGGGGTGGAGCACAATCACTGCTTCAGATCATCAAACGCTTTCTATTGGGACAAGCCCCATAAAAAAAATTCCTTACCACAACCCATGGTTATTTGGCTGATGGCCCATGCAATGTGGGAGAATCCCAACACGAACCTGCGATAGAAATTGGCAAGGCCAAAGAAGCTCTGAATCTTAGTGAGCGTGGTTGGGGCCAACTAGTCATGGATGAATTGGATCTTGGTTGGATCAACATGCACACCATGCGCAGCAGGAATGTATCCTAGGAAATGGATCCTGTCCATTCCCAAGGAGCATTTTTTCAAGTTGGCATATAGCTTGTGTTGTCGTAGAGTGTGCATAACTTGCTGAATATACTGCAAGTGTTCTGACCAAGTATATTTGTAGACAAGGATGTCATCCAGATACACCACCACAAAATAATTAATGAAATTATGCAAGATATCATCCATCATCCTCATGAAATTGTTGGGGCATTTTTCAAACCAAAGGGCATGAACAACCATTCAAAAATACCTTATTTTGACTTGAAGGTAGTTTTCCATACATCTGTCTATTCTACTGGGATCTGATGGTAGCCATACTTCAGATCAATCTTACTAAATTATTTTTCCCCCTTGAGTTGATCAAGGAGATCGTCGATTCGAGGAATCGGGTACCAGTTCATGTCTGTGATTTTATTTAGGGATCGATAATCAATGTAGAGTTTCCAAGTCCCTTCTTTCTTCTGAACCAACACGATTGGTCTTCCATAAGGTGATAAGATGGGTCGGATGTGCCC
>SNQJ01S0024924.1:104288-119748 GCA_010110895.2 Picea sitchensis
ATGAACAACCATTCAGAAATACCTTATTTTGACTTGAAGGTAGTTTTCCATACATCTGTCTATTCTACTGGGATCTGATGGTAGCCATACTTCAGATCAATCTTACTAAATTATTTTTCCCCCTTGAGTTGATCAAGGAGATCATCGATTCGAGGAATCGGGTACCAGTTCATGTCTGTGATTTTATTTAGGGATCGATAATCAATGTAGAGTTTCCAAGTCCCTTCTTTCTTCTGAACCAACACGATTGGTCTTCCATAAGGTGATAAGATGGGTCGGATGTGCCCCTTGTGGAGCAATTCTTGGATATAACGCTTGATCTCCTCATTTTCTAGTAGAGAGTGGTGATATATTGGCCCATTGGTTAGTGGTGTGCCATGGGTCAAATCGATGGGATGCTTGACCTGAAAGTGTAGAGGTACCCCAATATGTGATGCAAAGATGTCTTTGTATTCTTCCATTACCTTATCCACTTGCTTTTGTTGTGTGGAGAGGTCAGTTGTAGAGGCCATGGATGTGGCTGCAAACTTTTTCTCACTCTAAGAGTTTGCTCACTCTAAGAGGGAATCACAAAGAAGAAAAAATTCTTGTCTGATAAATGACCTTCCTACATTGCTTGGAAGATATCAAAGAAATAACACTAGGTGGGACTACCTCGAGAATCCTGTACATTTTCCTATTGAAAGTAATAATAACACTACAAGGCCTAGACTCATATACATCATGACATTTCCATAAATAAGGTTGGACTAAAATAACATCACAAACTTCAAGGGGAACAACATCACACAAAACCTCATATTTGAATGGCTTGATGTCTTACGATAGGCGACATTGTTGGTTGACACGAAGATCGCTTCCTTGATGGAGCCATCTGATGGTGTAGGGATGCGGGTGCAAAATTGTTAGCAGGGATAGCCTCTTGATGACCTATGTTGATATGAGGTTCTTATGGCTACCACTATCAACGATGAAGTGCAGTGAAGTGTCATTTACCCACATCTGTGAATGAAATAAGCACTCTCCTTCCTCTGGCTCATCATATTAACCAGGATGCATCTTGGTGGTAGGAATGATGGAACTGGGTTCCGCATCAATGATCTATCTCCCCTTTTCTGGTTCCAAATCAGAGTTGGAACCCACATCTGATTCATAGGATTTTACCTCAGCCACCAATGACTGCTTTGAGCGGTAATCAACAGTGTTATACCAAGGGCTCTTATGGAAGTCACACCACTTCCTGGTATCTTTCTTAATCTTCCCATTGTCCTTATTTTCTTGATTCTTGGAATGGTTGTCTTGAGGTTTCCCATATTTTCTCTATCCTTTGTTCTATTGGTTGGGGATTCCCTTTCCCTACTTCTGCTGTGAGGGGTTCCTAGACCCAAACTGCTGCATCTTTTGTTTCAGCTTCTGCTCAATTTTGATGGAAAATCGATAGGCCATGCCCAAGGATGAGATGTCCAAAAATTCCATTTATGTCTAGACGTATCTATGTATACTGTCGCGGTACTTGAGCACTAGATGTATCTCAGAATATTTGATACCTAGATTGGTGTACAAGGTAAGGAAGACATTAGTAAACTCTGGCATTGTTTGGTCTCTTTCTTGTCGCAGTGTGGTCCATCTTGTATACAAGTCGTCATAAATTCCAACAGGGTAGTATTGTTCCTTAATAACATCCCTGAAGAAAACCCAAGTGGGTGCAATTGCAAATAATGTGGATCCCTCTATTTCCTTTTGCTCACAAAAATTCTCCGACCAATAATTGACATGGGGGACGACCTTGAGGAGCGCAAATGTAATATTTTCTCTATTGGAAAAGTTGTGGATAGAAAAATACCCTTCTAGAAGGTTTAACCATTTATCTACGACATCCACATATATTTGACCTTCAAATATAGGAATATCAAAATTGATCTATACCTTTAAGGGGGAAACACCACTGCTCGAGATGGATGAGTCACTTTTTTGGCAACTGTCAAAGGATTTGTGCAAAGTTGTCCATCATCTCGTTCCTTTTGTCACTCAAGGGCTTCCTTGAGAAACATTTTGAAAGTATCTTGTATCCTGTCATATTTATTTTTGTCTTCCATGGATGGTTTCTTGGGCCTACGAGAGCATTTGTAGTCAAGAGAAACAAGCTCGAGATCCAACTCTCTAGACCCTGACCACATTAGGGACATGCATTAAAAAAAAGAGGAGCAGATCACTCTGATACCACTGATCCATATTTTTGAGATCAATGAAATGAAACAAAATATTTGTAATATTAACATAGAGACACAGTGAGCAATAAATGACATACAGTAAAACTTGACTTCTATTAAATAAGAAATATGCTAAAAATTGTAAAATGCAGATTGAAAACAAGCTTGCTAGTATTGTGGTAGCTTATCTCTGAGAAGTGATTTGACGACTACACTCATTTGCAAGAAGATGAGTACAATGAGGCTTTGAAGGCCTTTTTACAATAAACATGAATCCCAAAACCCTATACATCCAAAAACGTTACCCTAGGAGATGAAGCGCCAAAAGTCATGTGGGCCCCATTGGGGTAAGTTAGTACATCAACTTCCCGGGGTCGTTACTTTTGCATACGATCTCCGTTTAGGGCACATGCTAGCTCATTGGAAAGGTATTGACAAGGATATTCATTCAGGTGGCTTAGTCAAGGCCGTTGGCCATCCTTAAGGTGACCAATTGTGAAAAATCATCGTTTAGGCCCTCAAAATGGCCCTAGAAGTTCAGGAACAAAAAAACTGCTAAAAATAGTAAGTTGCCAAAAAACTATTTTCAGCCAGTTGGAAAAGGTGGGTGGCCATTGAGATCCTCTTGGATCACAAATATAGCCTATGATAAAGGACATCAAGGAGAGCGAAATGTACAAAGGTGACCATACCAGTTTTCTGAGGTCATACACAGTTTACAGATGGGAAAAGCACGTATATACGTGGGTTGCAGAAGGACGAATCACATATAGGGTATACATGGGTTGCAGTGGGGAAAATCACATACATACATGGGTTTTAATAAGGTGAATCATGTTTCTGTGTTTCTGAGCAGGTACAAATCTGTACATGCTGACAGGTGATGTCAGCAAGCTGTATAGGTGGATCTACATCAGATTCTTGGGAAAATGAGCTTTCCATATATTGTTGAGGTTTGATTTTCTTATTTTTATTGGAAGGATAAGGTTGTCCTTAGATTCTGTTGTATTGAAGAACAAGGTTGTTCTCAGATTTGGTGTATTGGAAAACAAGATTGTTATTGCATTTGGCATATTGGAGAACAAGATTATTCTAAGATATTTGTGATATTGTATTGGTTGAGAAGACTATATTTGTCCTCAATTTCTGGTGATATTGAGAGGACTAGTCTTGTCCTCAGATTTGGAGGATTGGATAAAGTTACAAAAAATAATTATGTGTCTCTTGTTTGTTGATGATTCATCTTTGATCTTGGTGTATGTTACATTGTGCTAAAATAAGTTAGGCATCTCAATGTGTTTATGTTTACAGTTCAATTGGGTTAATTGTGTATAAATGTGGAAAAAATAGACCATACCTGAGGTGTAGTAAAATATAACACTCCATAGTACAAATAAGAATTGAGGAAAGTGTGAGTATTTTCCTGACCCGCCCTCATGTGCCTAAAAACACTTAGATCCACCCTAGATATGATCACATCAATGTGAGAGCCCTTGTTGGATATGTCATCTTGAGGAGGAACGTGTTGTTGGATATGATCACATCAATGTGAGAGAACACTGTATTGATCTCATGATATGAATTTATAGTACATGGATTGGACCACTTCTATATTTAGATCTCATTGACAACTCATGAATGGATCATGAAAACACCTCATGAATAGATAAGGCTTACAACTCATATCAATATGGTCTCTAGCTTTGTGATTGTTTAGGGACTCTAATTCTAACAAGACATACCAAATAATCACAACTTGAAACACAATACAATAAAAATCAAATATATTATATTTAAATGATACCTCCAACAAATTTGGGAGAGAAAGGAAAGTGACATTAATTTTGATCATTGAATACATTTTTTTATTTAAAAGACATCATCATGACACAAAATTGATTATTCAAGTAATATTTGTAAATCAATTTTGTGATGATTTTGTTAAGGATAAACAATCAATTGTCCATGCAATTGTAGGTTGAAATGAACCTGTTGTCAATTGGGTTTAGCTTGAGTGGTTGGGAGGAATGATTGTTATCCTCCCTACCCGGGTTCAATTCTTGCAAGTGACATGTTGAGCTCATAAATAGTATATTGTCATAATGGATTTGAGCCTTGTTGTTTACCAGCCTTGTACCCTAAATATTCTAGGGCTTACCCTTGGGTACCATCCTCAAAATGAGGGGAAGTACTCAGGGTTTTCCCTAGGATTTGTAACTTGGAAAAAAAGTCAAAACAAACCTGCATTACAATGAATTCGTGCTTTAAGCCTTAGAAGGGATACAAATACATATCCTTATATATATTACAATGGATTTACGATAATAATCTACATAGACACAACATAAATTTTATATTAATCTCTCAAAAAAAAATTCCACAATGTTAATGTTGATGCCATATATTTCATAAATAGGTGAATAGTTGTTAGACCTATACAAATCAATTAAGTGGGTCTATCAATCTCTCAATGAAACCTTATAATTCCATAAATGTGTGAATAATTGTTATACCTATACAACTAAATTGAGTGGGCCTATCAATTTTTGTCTTCACCTAAGTGTTTGGAATATGAGGGAAACATGTGTAAGCCTAATGTCACACAGTGCCATGACCAAATTATGAGAATTATTGGAAATTAAAAAAATGAGGTTCATTTCATTTATAATTATAATATTCATTGTTTGTTCTTGACAATGTAATAATAGATTGATGGATGACTTAGACAGAGCACACTCGAGCTAAACCCATTCATTTTTTTTCTCGAATTCAATATTGTGACTTGTAACTCCCCTTTCTCAAATTCACACCAGTACAAATCTGTAAAAGAAGACATATTATTTATATGTGTCAGTGTCGATTCCATTCTAATACGTCACTCTATCCAAGAAGAAAAATATGTGTAAATTACTATTTGAAAGACATAGTTTAAAGAACGTTTAGACTATGCCATTAGAAATGGGAGGCAAAACAATGGGAGGGAAAACCATATCCCTCCTACACACTAATCCTCCACACTTCACCTGCATTCCCACACCTACCCAAAAAACACCCATCTACCTTCCCTCAAGGAATATTTATTTTTCCAGTTCCATCAACAACAAATAATCAATAGTAAACGAGGTGTGTAGTTGCAGAAGGGAAGGAAACAATAATTTATCCACCCGTCTCCTGAAGTGAAAACCAATGCATATTATATTGGAAGGTTGATAACCTTAATGAAATTCCATATTTTAAGTTCAATCAAGGAATTTTCCATGTTCACCCATAAAATACTTGGGAATGTTACACTTTCTTATCTACCAAAGTAATTAATGGCCTTTGATATGAGTTCCCTAGGGCATGCATAGTTTTTTTCAACCACCATGAGTTTTATAAGTTCCAAATAAATTGATTGATGAGGGTCCTTCCTATCACAGAGGCCTTTCCTCTCAGGCAAGAATGATTGGCCTCTCCTACTTCCTAGAAGTTATTAGTGGATCTAAAACCTTACCGCTTCAAGGAGATGCCATAATGTCATCATAATATCTATGGGAAAGTAAAGAGCCACTTCTAAAAAATAGAGAATAACATACCTTTTCAAGCATGATTCCATCGTAGAGGAAGGCAAGGAGGCATTGATTACCCACTACAAAGTGTTGGAAAAATAGGTGTGTTCATTTCACCATAGACAACATCTCAATATTGTCACCTAACCATAGGCACAAATGCCACCCCTGAGCACCTTAACCTTGACAGAGAGAATAATTATGGAAGCAAAACATAGAACCAATAGCCAACCAAGGTAGTGTACCTCTCTCCAGAGATAGCGTACCAAGAAGAAAGTCCAAACCATAACCAAGAGAAATTCCAAGCCAAAACTGAAAATGCTAGTTGCAGCAACTGCCACCACAACTCCTCTCCAAAATTGTGCACCATTGGTCTTATGCAGTTGTGAGAGTGAGAGTGACAAATGAGCTCTAGTGCCCTCTTATTTATAGTGCTCCATCTCACTTGACTAGGCCGACTTCTCTTCCTGGAGAAAATAACTCAATATTAATTAATATCTTGAGTCGACTTGTCTTCTAGGGTTATTATCCAATGATTTAGGGTTTCTCTTGCTTCCCAAAATATTCTAGTCTCGTCAAGGTTACACGTAGAGGTTAATACCTCCCACAACTACCATAATATCAACACTCCCTCCTAGATATGGAGGTGTTAAAGGAAATGGTATTGAGCACAAACATACCATTCAACCGATAGCATCATCATAGCCACACATGCTATCTCATGATCACGTAGATCAACTCATGAGAAACATCATCACTATCAATATCATCTGATAGCATCAATTGCATCACTCTCAAATCCATACTCCATCTAATTAATATAGCATGATGTTGACTTATGATGTTGACATAAGCCATACTCTATAGAGTGATACAAGAACCATTCTTCTAATCTAGACATATGTCCTAGAAGAATAATTATTCCAATAGATGTTGGAAGCCACACCATGGGCTACAATAAATTTTCTTCTAATTCAGACATACATCCTAGAAGAATGATTGTCCTGGACCATTTTCCATAGGGAGAATATTTTTCCACCAACAATTTGTCCTGCCTGGACCATTCTTCTCCCAAAGAATGTCTTTCCATCAACATACCAACTATCCATCTAGCTGGAAATCATCTTCGACACTAGTGGTAGTCTCCATGTCTATCAGAGAAATTCCATTCAATAGAAAAAAACTGTGTCTATCCATAGTAGTACACAACTATTATCCAGTGGTACACAACCACACCTAGTAGCACACGACTACTAACCAGTGACACATAGTCATAACCAGTGGAACACATACACCACAATAGCATACAACTACTGTCCAGAGATATACAATCTCCACAACAATCATATCATATGATATCAACCTGCATAACAATATCATGATAAAAACTAAGTCATGTAGGCCATTCTTCCACTCACATCTGTGAGATCTGGAAGAGCATATGCCCTTAGAAAGTAAAACATCAGCCATGGGCTATCTGGACTATTATTCCTATGCATAGAAAAATAATTGCCCCTGATATCTGAGCCTGGACCATTCACCTAACTGGGCCATTCTTCTATCACTAATCACAGTGCAACCTGGAGAGAATGATTTCGCCAAAGGGAATGCTTGTCCCTGATTGCTGAACTTGGACCCTTCACGTAACTGGGCCATTCCTCCAACACTAATCACAATGAAACATGGAGAGAATGAGTCTGCCATAGGGAATGATTGTTTAGACCATTTACTATGGAAATTAATGTCCTACACCAACCTTCAAAACAAACCATTCTTTGAAACTTCTCACAACTGTGAACTTCGAAAGAATGATCGCCTGACGATGTAGACCATTCTACATGACCACTACTCAGAGTGACTTCTAAGGAGAATGATTTTCCTAGACCATTCCCCCACACTAGACAAAAGGAGAATCATTTCCTATGGTACATAAACAATCTATCAGACCATTTTCATTACGTAAATGATTGTCCAATCTGGACCATTTTTTGAACTGGAAAATGCATGTCCGTAAAAAATATTGAACCACTTTATGAACTGGAAAGGAACTTCCCATCCTGGACCATTTTGTGAACTGGAAAATGAATGTCCATAAATCAATAACATACTAGTGCTCCCTCCCAACCTGGGAGTAATCACTTTCTTTTCCAATAAGGAAGTCATCTCCATGATCCCCAACTTGTCTCTTAAGTACGCAAAACAAAATATATGCTATCTGCTCATCTGTGGAGATATACTGGAGAAACAATTCTCTCTTCTGGACTTTATCACGGAGAATATAATTCTTTATCTCAATGTACTTCATCCTACCATGGAACAACAATTTCTCTGAAAGATTCACATGGCTCTGATCATTATAATATATCATGGTCAAATTCAACACCTGATCAGACGGTCCGAAAACCAACTTAAGAAGCCACATTTCTTCTGTACAAGCATCACAAGATGCAATATACTTTTCTTTTGTAGTGTTGAGTGCAACAAACTTTTGTTTCCTGCTAGATCATTATATCGTGGAAAATCTCAAACTGAAACATATCCAAGTAGAACTTCCTTTGTCATTTGTACTACATGCCCAATCTAAATCGATAAATTCATGCAACTGTATGTCATAATTTAAACGTCCCACAAAACAAATATTCGACCGAGTATTCTCCAAATACATTAATGAGAAAATCAGATGTCAATATAGACATGGGTCTACTGGATTAAAGTATCTTCAACTTATTCATATCTATTATCGTGGGAGTTTAGCCATGGATTTGCAATCCATCATCCTAGACTTATGAGTAACCATTCTAATACACTTTCTATGTCATAGGAAGTTTTCTCCATACTTCTACTATATATGAGATGTTCTGCACCAAGTTACAAGATATTCTTCCATTTGCATACATGGGTCTCTTTCTAGTATAAGCTTCTTTCTCAATTTTCTTTATTGGGAAGAACAATCTTTTACATGTAAATTTCAATCCATAGATACTACAAGAGGTATATCTGGTTTACTGGAACAAGTTATCGTCATAGTCTTCTCCTTCCTTCCTCTAGTTTTGAATCTCACAATGATTTCCATTCATAGGTATTTTTCACAATTTCTTACATACATTGTTCTTTATCACAACTTCCATTTCTTCTGGTTGATTACTTCTAGTGGGTTCAAACCAAGTTGGTAGTCTTATGATTCTTGGTATAATAACTAGTTGTTCTGGCTTTTCTTTCTTTCTTGGAATCTTCATGTTCTTCCTCATGTTCCTCTTTATCTTTTGGGTCCATGGAGTTTTCTGTAGATTCCATGCCCTTCCTTCCTGAATATTCCAACTTCTTCCTTTCATCATAGGAACATGGATGTAGATGGACAACCAAGGACACTTAAGACTTCTTTTCGAAGAAGACTTCTTCTAGAGTCAAATTGAACATGTGTTGCTTATCATGGATGCTACTTTCAATGGGAAAATGGATAGATACTTAATAATATTCACATATTCTTCAATGGATCATATCATTTAGTATTATCTCCCTCCTAATCCTCGCTTCATGCATGAATGCATGCTCTTCTTTTGGAATTTTGTAATCAACTCCCTCCATCTAAGAGAGTCCATGCTTCCATTTGCATTCTTATTTCCTTCTGCAAAGTGTCACAAGTATTCTTCTAATTTCTTCTTGATTTACTGACTTCTTTATGATTTGACTCATTTTGGGTCTCTTCAGGTTTTGATTATGATTTCGGCCTATCTGGCAGTTGTTACTTATATAATAAATTCCTCAGGAATTTTCCAACGTACTTCATCTTCTTGTAGTCATTGTAATAGCAACCCTTATCTTGTTATTATTTGATAGATATTGTTTCACTGACCATATTTTCTTCTAATAAATAGATATGCATGATATGTACATGGACTATGTAAACATGATATGTACAAGAACTATGTTATAGAAGAATATTGTTACCTTGACTAGAAGAAGAAGTTTGTTTTATCTTGCTTGGCATTCTTTGAGGATTCCACTTCTTCGACAATTGTTTCTTTGTTTGTTTCCTTCCTTTTCTTTAACTCGGGACAGTGGTCCCTGTAGTGACAATATTTTTGATAGTTGAAGTCTTTTATTTTTAACATATCCTTTTATTGATTTGGTTTCTTCCTTAAGCCAAACTTCCTCTTATTCCTGAAATTATTGGATTTTTTTTGTGAAGTCTTGATCATCATATTTCTTTTGGGATTTATCTTTTGCGTTAATCCTTGATTCTTCTTGTGCACAAGTCCAAATTTCTTCAAATGAGGGATACTTCTTTCTTGTGTTCATGCTTGTGGAAAATGAATCCCATGTCTTGGGAAGGCCATTGAGTACTATATTTACAAGTTCCTTTTCTGAAATTATTTCTTCAATAGTTTGTAGTTGATCTCTTAATTGAGATATTCTCACAAAGTATGTTGTTATTCTATCATCATCATTCATTTTCATGTCATGAAGCTCATTCTTTAGATTCATTACTTCTCCAATGTTTCTTTCTGAGAAGAGGTTAGTTAGGGAATCACACATCTTCTTAGATGAGTCAAGATGAGAGATGTAGGGTACCAAGTGGTCTTTTACAGAGTCCAATATGATACTCATAGCATTGATGTCATTTCCCTTTAACTTCTCCATAACTACAACGTTATGAGGTTCCTTCTCTTTTCCTGCTTCAAACAATGGTTCCATGATCTTTCCTTTTATGATATCCAACACTTTATTCTTGGCAAGGATCAGGTCAATACTTGTCTTCCATGCTCTGAAATTAGAATCTCCTTCTAACTTGTTTTCTGAGTTCATAGAGTAAGTCATGACTGGTTTGACTTGGTCAACCTTTGACTTTGACCAAAAACTCAACTTGACGCCTTGGCTTGCTAAGAGTACTAGGAGGTGTGCTAGGCTAGGGAATACTAGGATATTCGGGAATTAGATCAAGATATTCACTTAAGGTGCCTTAACAAGAGGGTTAGGGTTTTGTTGTTGCAACAAAAACTTTGACTGCAACTGCAATTGTAAGTGAGAAAATCCTCCCAATCTATCTTCCAGTGGTTAGTCTGTCCGAAGATAGTGTGGTCCCATGACCTATTAGAAAAATAGGTGTGACCATTTCACCATAGACAATATCTCAATATTGTCACCCAACCATAGGCACAAATGCCACCCCAGAGCACCTTAACCTTAACAGAGAGAATAATTTTGGAAGTAAACTATAGAAAAAATATCCAACCAAGGTAGCGTACCTCTCTCCAAAGCTAGCGTACCAAGAAGAAAGTCCAAACCATAACCAAGAGAAATTCCAAGCCAAAACCGAAAATGCTAGTTGTAGCAGCTACAACTACGGATCCTCTCCAAACTTGCGCACCACTGGTCTTATGCAGTTGTGAGAGTGAGAGTGACACGTGAGCTTTATCGCCCTCTTATTTATAGTTCTCCAACTCACCTGACTGGGACGACTTCTCTTCTTGGAGACTAATAAACCAATATTAATTAATCTCTTGAGTTGACTTGTCTTCTAGGGTTATTATCCAATGCTTTAGGGTTTCTCTTGCTTCCCAGAATATTCTAGTCTCGTCAAGGTTACACGTAGAGGTTAATACCTCTTGCATATACCATAATATCAACATAAAGAAAGGTAGGTAGGGAACCAAACATGATAGCCACAAGACACTTGGACACTGGATGACATGTGGTGATTTGTAATTCCCTGTAGAGATGGGACAAGTTATGCATTACAAGTCGGAAGTGACAGATGATGAAGGTTGGAGATGGACCTTCTCCTTAAAAGAATGATGTCTAAATGTTCTACGTTTTGGTATTTTTTGTTGGAATTTGGTGATTCAAATCTAGACAAAATCATAATTTTATGTTGTTTGAATTACATTTATGAATGCATGAATAGCTTCAATGTGCTAAAAAACCCCTAGAGCACTTGGATTATACAAACTTACCCACACAAATATTCATTTCCAACAATTTTGGGAAAAATTAAATAGAAAATATCCTCAAAAAGAGCCAAAACTTAGAACGTTTAGACCATGGCTAAAATAATGCCTTATGCGTAATTAATGTTATCAGTATATTAATTATAACTTGACGACACAAAAAATTACATATGCACTTTATTATTACAAAATGCATTGTTGTTTTAATATTGATATCATTTGTTTATTTAAACAATTAGTCAATGTTAGACATAGTCAATGAATGAACCATGAGGTTTATTAGAAGTCATTTCATTTGGAATTGCTTCAACCTTTAAGCATATGCAAAGATGGATTTGAATTATTTTATTTTTCCAAGATGTATTTTCATTTTGCAAACTCTTCTTTTTTATTAGAAATTTTATGATGATTTTCTTTTTAAGGAAATGAGACTAAAGGATTTTTAAATCTTTGAACAAAATTGTCACATTGCAAGAGAATCAATTCATCCGAGGTTGATTTTTGTTTCTAATTGTTTTTTGTTTCTAAAGGTCAGGTTGGTTTTAGAGGTTATCATTCAACTTTGGACCACCTTATCACGCTCAGGATCATTTCACAGAAGTGTCACAACAATAAAACCAATATCCTTTGTTGTTTCATTGACTTTAATAAATATTTTGACACTATGCCTAGGACCAACCATTGGAATAGGTTAGAAGAGCTAAAATTTACCTCCGATATTAGAGTTGATGCGGTAAGGTTGTATGAGAATGCTATTTCCAAGTTTAGGAGCATTGAGGGTTGGTTAAAAGAAATTAACTGCAATATAAGAGTCAAGCAAGGTTGTCCCCTATCCCCTACCCTTTTTGGCATTTACATTGACAAGTTAGAAGATTATTTAGAAGTTGTAGGTTTTGTTGGACCAAATATTGCTAGTATAGTAATCATCCTTCTTCTCTATGTCGATGATATTTCATGTAGAGTATTTGTCAATAAAACTCAAATATACCCATATAACTATTACTTCGACCCTCAGACCTACATGAACCAATAAACCTTGTAGATCTACGGTGGGTATTGAATTTAAATCACAACGTGATATTTCAATATAACATTATCGTCGGATTTCAAACTTAAACAAATAATATTTGTTTATGATTTCCGACCCGCCAAAGGTTGGGTACTCCACCACTGTGCTTTATAGCCACCGAAATGGATATAGGTCGTCTGATCTACGATCAGATTCCAAACACAATTCAACACTATATTTGATTTCAATTATAGGTACATGTCCCGACGTTAACTAATGTGCATATACCTTCACCGCAATGGATTATGATCGTCAATCTTATCCCTAGATCGATTATAAACCAAACGATTTCAATTATACAATTACTCATGGTTTTACTACACTAAACAGAGAAATTCCAATTGAAACAAAGATTATATTTCAAACCGAAATCTCAGAATGCACTTACAGTCTTGTTCTCGACGAATTTGATGGAAAATTTGCACAGTTATATATGATTCATGAAGCAATCAATTGATCATATACACACAATGAACTTTGGGGATGAATAATTTTGGTCTAACCTTTTGATCTCTTTATTTGACACTCAGAAATTTTCCCATTTCATCCTTATTCCAATCCCATTGACCCCCCTTGAATGCAATAGCCTCGATGGGCTTAAATACAAACAATTTCGATTACTCAGATCCATTAAAATTGGATCGAGCACCTTATGCAACCCTAGATCCTACAATCTGGCCTAAAGATCAAGACAACTTCTATCTCTATTACAAAGAAGGATTTGAAATCCTTGTTGTATCATTCAATTTGACTTTGAAATTTAATTAAAACAGAAAAGAAAAAAAATTAAGTGAACCAAGTCTCTTTGGTAACTTGACTTTGAATTCAACTCCAATGATGATTTTGTTTTTTTTGAGCTCATGCTCTTGCATCAGACTCCTCAGGTCAGAAAAATTCATGAACTCTTGTTCATGAGTTATTCTATAGTACTGCCACTTTTCTGTATGAGTGCAATAGTTACCCAAGTAGCATCTTCCAGTGGATGATTCTTCCACTTCACCAAGTACTCATAGTACTCTTGTCCTCTTGTCTTCTTCAACACTCTGGTGTCGAGAATTCTTTCCATCTACAGGTTATTCTCTGAAGGAATTTGTTTATGTCACTAAATTTGTTGTCCTATGTCTCTTTCCAAATCATTTGCCAATTGTTCTGCTTTAGGTTCCACATAAGAATACAAATCTGCTACATTAAATATGGGAGAGATTCCCATGTCTTCTGGAAATTCAATCTCATAAGCATTGGATGAAATCTTTCTCAAAATATTGTAAGGCCCAATGTTTTTAACCTTCAGTTTGTTATATGTGCCCCTAGGAAATATTTCTTTCCTCAAATGTGCCAATACTAAACCTCCTTCTTCAAAAACAACTTCCCTTCTCTTCATATTTTCTTTCGGTTTGTACTTGAAACAATTTTCATGTAATTGTTCTTTAACCTTTTCATGCAACATTTGCATATTTGAAGCAAAATATTTTGCATTTTCTCTTATTTTCTCCATCTGTACCAAATATCTGAACTCAAACACTCCTCTTGGGTTCACTCCATAGACAATCTTAAAAGGACTTAACCCTGTACTTCTATTGGGTGAGTCATTATAAGAAAATTCAGCGTGTGGTAAATCTAAATACCACTGATTAGGATGTTCACTTACCAAGCTTTTCAATATATTACCCAAACTTCTATTTGCAACTTCAGTTTGGCCATCTGTTTGAGGATGGTAGGTTGAACTAAAGTTAATACTTGTTCCCAATTTCCTCCACAATGTCCTCCAGAAGTGTCCAACAAACTTAGTATCTCTGTTTGAAACAATACTAATAGGAAGACCATGTAGTCTTACTACTTCTTTAAAAAACAAAGTTGCAATATGAGTTGCATCACTAGTTTTATAAAAGGGTATAAAATGTGTCATTTTATAAAATCTATCTACCACAAAAAAATGGAATCATTGCCTCTCTGAGTTCTTGGCAATCCCAAAACAAAATCCATACTCACATCATCCAAAGGTATTTTTGGAATTGGCAGTGGCTGATATAAGCCTATGTTCTGGTGGCTACCCTTTGCATGATGACAACCTTTTCATATTCCCACAAATTTATGAACATCAGTCCTCATTCTTGGCCAATGATAAAAATTACACAATTGAGCATAAGTTTTTTCATTGCCAAAATGACCAGCCAGTTCTCCACTGTGTTTTTCCTACAACAAATTCTCTCTCATTGAACATTTTGGAATGCACAATTTACTTCCTTTGAATAAAAATCCTTCTTGCAGCGTGAAATCCATCCATGGACTTCTATCTCTCAAAACTGGATTCTAACATGCTTTATATGCTTCCTTAAAATATGCATCTTAAGGGTACATATCTTTGAGATGTTCTAACCCAAGAACACTCACCTAGAACTCCTGCAAAACTAAACAACTTATGCTCAAAACATTTGCGACCTTGTTAGAGATTCCACTAATATGTTTTAATACAAAAGTAAAATTATGCATGTTGTAACACACCCACTAAAGGAAATCAAATTTTTGCGGTCCTCTGTCAGAATCGAACCCCTAAATAACCATGGAGGCCCAGCGTAAGCTGGCTCCTTCTCCGTTCCCACGTGATCGAGGGTTATATTCACTGTTCAATTTGAACGTAGCGTCCTTTGTATTTCGCGCTATGGGTTACTGTAATATCTACATGTT
>SNQJ01S0024924.1:119758-132866 GCA_010110895.2 Picea sitchensis
AATAATATTAAATCTATCATTTACATTCATTGACCTCTTCCTGCAGGTCCATTTACATCACATATTCATACTTATGAGTTTTGCCATAGTCCTTGGCCAGTTCAGTTATATTTACAATCTGGGGGAAACAGGGTGTTACACATGAATTCTACCCATTTAGCATGTTTCTGATTTAATTTCTCTTGCTTAGTTATGAATTGCAAAATATGATTTTCAGAATATAAAACAAACTCTTTAGGCATGAGGTAATGCCTCCATTTCTTCAAAGCTTGGATCACTGCATATAATTATTTATCATAAGTGGAGTATTTTTGTTTTGCCTCATTCATTTTCTCACTTAAATATGCAATTGGCATGTCATCTTATCTCAAAATTCCTCCAACTACTATCCCACTGGCATCACATCTAACTGTAATATTTTGTTGAAATCTGGGAGAGCTAAGATATGTTTCTCAGTAATCTTTTCCTTCAAAAATTTGAATCTTTTTTCTGTTTCCTCTGTCCATCTAAATTGTTGTTTTTCTTTCTTCACAATTTCTAGGATTAGAGCACAAATACCACTAAAATTTCTTATAAATTTCCTATAGAAACTTGACAACCCATGAAAACTTCTAACTTCAAATATGTTTCTTTGAGATGGCCACTATTTAATTTCTTTCAGTTTCTATGGATCCATCTTTAATACTTCTTGTGAAATCACAAATCCTAAATAAACCAATTATGTTTTCATAAAGAAACATTTCTTCAAGTTTATTAGGAGTCTCTCTTGATGTGTTTTCTTCAAAACCAAATTCAAGTGCCTAACATGTTCTTCTCTTTTTACTAAAAATAAGAATATCATCTAAATAAACAATGACAAATTTCCCTGTGAATTCCTTAAGTACTTCATTCATAAGTCTCATAAAAGTACTGGGTGCATTAGTTAAACCAAAAGGCATAACCAACCACTCATATAGTCCATTGTTTATCTTGAATGATGTTTTCCATTCATCACCTTCTCTCATTCTAATTTGATGATATCCACTTTTTAAATCTAGCTTTGAAAAATATTTGGCACCACTTAAACAATCCATCAACTCATCCATTATGGGTAAAGGGAAATGATATCTGATGGTAATTTTATTTATGTATCTAGAATCTGTGCACATTCTCCACTCTCCTCCTTTCTTCAGACTCAATATTGTAGGTACAACACATGGACTCAAGCTTTCTATGACCAATCCCTTGTTCAATAGTTCTTTCACTTGTTTGCTAATCTCTTCATTTTTTGTTGGAGTCATTCTGTAAGCTGCTTTGTTTGGAAAACTAGCTCCAAGAATTGGGTCTATATGATGGCTAATACTTCTAATAGGTGGTATTTCATTAGGAAATCATCAACTACAATATCCACATACTCCTCTAACAATTTATGAACTTCAATAGGCAAGTCATCTATTCTTGTGTTGGTTAAAACAGTCCTAGGTTTTCCAACAACAACAAAACTTACCTCTTCATCTTGCACATGCTTCAGAAATTCCTTTATTGTAACCAACAATATTTTTGGACTTTCCTAGTCCTTTGATATTTCATCCTTAAGAGGAATAAGAGTATGCCTTATGCCTTCCTTCTAAAATGTAAAATTATTCTCTTTGCCATTGTACACCACATTTCTGTCATATTGCCATGGTCTTCCCAACAACACATGACAAACATCCATCAGAATGACATCACACAAAATATGATCCTTATAATTTCCAATCTAGAAATCAACTCTGCACTATTCATTCACCAATACTTGATTCCCTTTTTGCAACCAAGAAAATTTATATGGTGTAGGATGCATCTCTTTCTGCAACCCTAACTTCTCAAGCATTTCCACAGAAACCAAATTATCAGTACTACCGTTATCAATAATCAATTTGCAGCACTTACCTTTTGATTTTCACATTGTTCTGAACATATTTTTCCTTTGAGTTGGTTCATGCACTTCCTTGTTTGATTTTAGTAAATTTATCCTCATCAATAAGGCTTCTCCTACCTCTAAAACTTCAGCATTATCCTCTAGTACTCTTGGTTCGTTCTCAACTTGTGCAATCTGGACATTTCCTTGTCTTGCAACATTCTTTGGACAATCCAATGACATATGGACTATCTTACCACATGTACAACATATGACCTCATATCCTCTGCCTCTTCCTCAACCTCTCTGAAAATATCTTCTTCCTCTAAAGTCTCTTCCTCTTCCTCTTGAGGATTGTTCTTGTTGATTTGATGTATCAACTTCTTCCTTCTGAGTTGAAAACTTATTCTTCCCAGCTTGTTGCCCCTTACCTTTCCATTTTCCCGAATTATGTCTTCTATTCAACTTCTCTTCCACTTTTAAATCACATTGGTATGCCTCCTCCATTGCATTGCATTTGGTGATAAGAGACTCACCTCATTTTGAATTTCTAATCTGAGACCATTCATATACCTTGCTACCTTATCAGAGATATCTTCGGTATAACCAGCTCTAATATTCACCTTGTATAACTCTTCAATATGCTTTCTAATAGTTAGAAATCTATGTCTCATATTTTTCATATTTCTGTACTAGGCAAGTTGATAGTCTTTAGGTAAGAATTTACCTTTTAATTTTGCAACCATTCTATCCCAACTTTTGATTAGTTGTTTGTCATTCCTTTTTCTCTCTACTTGAACACCATCCCACCATAACAAAGCATGGCCCTTCATCTTTGTGACTTCAAATTTCACCTTCTTTTCATCAGGAACCTCATCATAATCAAAGTGTTTGTCTAACACATTAATACAATCAACCAATTCTTCTGGATTTAAGCCTCCACTGCATGAAACTATCTTTGTTCTCGATTTTGAACTAGCTCCCATAACTTCTTTTAATAATTTGATTCCAATATTCTCTTCTGTTACTTCTTCTTCTTCTGCATTATCCTCTTGCTCAGCTTCACTGACATCACATACTTCATGACATATTCTCCCATAATTTCTTATGGCTTCAACTTCTGCACGTAGAGTTCTCATTTCCTCCATAACCTCTACATTTGCAACTGGTTTGCCTCTACAACCTCCTATGCCATGTCCTCTTCAGAACTGAAATGCCATTTCAGAATGTAATAAAGTCTTTTGAGGGTTACTAAAATTATGAGTTTCTCTTGTTTCTATCAATGGAAGAGGTGAGAAATAAATTCTCCCTTTCATACACTTACATGAATCAAAATTTTCCTGCTCTGATACCACTTAATGTAGTGTATTTGTTAATAAAACTAAAATATACCCACATAACTATTACTTCAATGCTCAGACCTACAAGAACCATTAGATATTGTATATCTACGGTGGGGATTGAATTTAAATCGCAATGTGATATTTCAATATAATGTCACCGCCATATTTCGAACTTAAACAAATAATATTTGTTTATGATTTCGGCCCCACCAAAGGTTGGGTCCACCACTGTGCTTTATAGCTGCCGGAATGGATATAGGCCGTCTGATCTATGATCAGATCCCAAACACAACTCAACACTATATTTGATTTCAATTACGGGTACATATCCCGACATTAACCCGTGTGCATATACCTTCACCGCAATGGATTATGACCGCCGACTTAGCCCTAGATCGATTCTAAACCACACGATTTCAAATATACAATTACTCCTGGTTTTATTGTACTAAACCGAGAAATTATAATTGAAACAAAGCTTCTATTTCAGACTAAAATCTCAAAACGCACTTACAATCTTGTTCTCGACAAATTTGATGGAAAACTTGCAGAGTTATATATGCTTCACGAAGCAATCAATTGATCATATACACACACACTGAACTTTGGGGATGAAGAATTTTGGTCTAACCTTTTGATCTCTTTATTTGACAATTATAAATTTGCCCATTTCGTCCTTATTCCAATCCCACTGACCCCCCTCGAATGCAATAGCCTCGATGGGCTTAAATACAAACAAATTTGGTTACTCAGATCCATTAAAATTGGATCGAGCACCTTATTCAACCCTAGATCCTAGAATCTAGCCTAAAGATCGAAACAACTTCTATCTTTGTTACAAAGAAGTATTCAAAATCCTTGTTGCATCATTCAATTTGACTTCTAAATTTAATTAAAACAGAAAAAACAATTAAGAGAACCAACTCTTTTTGGTAAACTTGACTTTGAATTCAACTCCAATAATGATTTTTTTTTTGAGCTCATGCTCTTGCATCAATATTGTTCTTATGGCAAGGAATCACCATGACCTTAGTAAGCAACTTAGAATCCTCAAGGACCTCTACTCTAGTACAGGTATGACTGTGAACAATGACAAAACAAAGGTTATGATCTTTAAATCCAACAAGATCACCTATGATAATTTTTAATATGAAAATAATATCTTGGAGGAAGTATCTTGGAATTGATATTAATCACAAGCTCAATTGGAACTATAGCATTAAGAAATGGATAAATGGAGGTTGGAAAGCTTATTATTGGCTTGAAAATAATTGTAAATTAGCAGTCCTTTGGCTATGGGATAATAAAAAACACCTCTTTGAGACTCTTGTCACTCTTGTTATCTTGTATGGATGTGAATTTTGGGGATGTAGTATCTCTTGAGAATCCTAGAGAAAGATAGAGCAGATCCAAAAGAATTTTATAACTTATAATCTCAAAATTAAGGGCAATACACCCTATCTTATCATCCTCATCGAAGCAAGCTTTTTCCATGTTGAGAGAACAACTATGATTAGGTTCTTAATGTACAAGAACAAGATAAACAACATGGATAACAATAGGCTCCCCAAAATTGTTTCATAATCTAGCCAAAATCACTAACGGCTCAAGCGGGGATGACATAATGATGCCAAATCTTGGCGAAATCATTGGGGAATAAAATAATAAGTTATTATGCAAAATATAAATAATATTTAAAATATTGTACGAGCTAAATTTAAGGAAAATCTATGGTGTGATAAATAATTAGAGGATAAAATAAAATTAAGATATTATAAGGAGGTGGTTAACCCTAACCTTGAAGATAAAAAAAATGTCTCTTTGTTTTGACTAGCGTAAAGAATCAATGTTGCTAAAATAAGAACTAATTCTCATGAGATGCAAAGTGAAACTGGGCATTGGACAATCCCCAAAACACCATGGCAAGAAAGAATCTGTCACCTTTGTGACACCAAGAGGGTTGAAAATGAAAAGCAATTTCTCCTAGAATGCCCTGCATATAGCTAAATTAGATCTGAAATTCCAAATATTTGTCACAATATCGACCTTCCTAACCTTCTAAGTCATCAAAACTTTAGTGATCTTGGAACACTTCTCTTAATATTTTTCAAGCATCAAAATAACATTTTAAAACACTCCAAGTAATATCTTTTTTTTTTAAGGTCCAATTGACCAATTTTTTCTTCCTCCTCCTCTATGGACTATTTTAATTTTGACTTATTTTAAAATTTTAAGAGGGTTGAAAATGAAAAACAATTTCTCCTAGAATACCCTGCATATAGCTAAATTAGATCCGAAATTCCAAATATTTGTCACAATATCGACCTTCCTAACCTTCTAAGTCATCAAAATTTTAGTGATCTTGGAATACTTCTCTTAATATTTTTCAAGCATCAAAATAACATTTTAAAGCACTCCAAGTAATCTTTTTTTTTTTTTTAAGGTCCAATTGAGCAATTTTTTCTTCCTCCTCCTCTATGGACTATTTTAATTTTGGCTTATTTTAAAAATTCAATTCTATAAAATGTAAATTACATGACTTCGGATAGAAAGTGTTAATGAGTCTATGCGATGACATTTTTGATTTGTATATCGTTAAGGTAAGCCTCTTTTAAGTGGATTCTTCTTGATCTCAATTTTTTTATATCTCAGAGTCACTTTAAATTGAGTATTAAAGTGTCATCATGTACTTGTGTCATTTTGTCGATTGACAATATTTCATTATGGAGTTTTTAACTCAGATTGATTTTATAGTGTTCTTTTATCTTTATTTTTAAAAATCTTATTTAATTTGGTCAATTCATAACTTTCCCATTTTTTTTTAGAACTTGTCATTTCCTTTTAGTTTATTCATTTAACTTCCTAGGAAAGATTTTGTTTTTCTAGGCGAGCAATGTTTTTTATCTTGTCAAGTAAAACTTGGGCAAAACTTTGTTATTTTTTCTTACAATCTTTCAATTCTTAATTTGTGATATTTTGTACAATTGGTGCTTGACTCATATACCATAAGTTATCATAAGTTTTTTTCTTTCATTCTTATAATCATTTTTTGAATTTATTTTTCTCGTCAAACAATTCTCCAATTTACACTGTAATACATATGCTTCATGTCAAAAATCTTTATTAGCATTTTCAATATATCTAATTTAGATTTATATTCAAACAAGTAATTTAATAAAGAAGTTGACCCATTTCATTATCCTCATCAAAACATTTTATATTTGTTTACATTGAGAATATTTCTTGGGAAATAAACAAGATGGGTTTTAATGATGATTTTGGTTGGAACAATTGACTTGTTTATTAATGCAATATTTCTCATACTTTTTACAAGTTCAAATTCAGATGGGGGTAGGATATGTATATCTCTGTAGATTTTATTAGTCAAATCATTGGGTAGAGAAAGTCTATTATCCCACAAACAAGGGGGTCTCATACACCAATTTGATGTCTGACTTAGCCGTGACCTTAAAAATAGATTATTATTATTATAAATTTATTTTTATAATACTTTATTTTCAATATTAAACTATATTTCTTCATTTTTTTATTTAGAAATTACAAATTATTTTATATAAATCTTATAATTGATTTTTAATTCATTTACGTGATTAAGTTTTTCTTCTAATTTACATTGTAAAAATTACAAATGATTTTATGTAATTCTTATAATTGATTTTTTTTAATTAATGTTTATGTGAGTGTTAAGTTATTCTTAATATACATTGTAATAGATACATTCCATATTGAAGATCTTTATTAACATTTTCAAGATCTTTGATTTTGTATATTGAGACTTCTTTTCTAATAAAGAGGTCGTACATCTTTTTGGTTCCTCGTCATTGGGCCTCATCGCATTATCCTCACCAAATAAATTGATAGTTGTATTTATTGATAATGTTCCTTGGGTTATAGATGAGATAAGTCCTAATGATGACTTTATTTGGATCACTTTACCAAATTTATCTAGTACATTAAATTTCCATTTGTCCATTTTGCCTTTATTTGGTTCCAATGTACTTTTTAATCTTTCATTTTTTACTTTGAAATTATACCACTTCTTCAATAATGCAACACTTCATCCAAACTTATTTTATAATATAATGCAACACTTCCCACCCAAACTTCTTTTATAATATAGTATAACATTATATTTATAAATATTTTTTTCCTCTCATATTATATATTTATTCTTGGTCCTTTTATTATATCATATACTTACTCTCATATTATATACTTATTCTTGGTTTTTTTATTAGTCTTTGTCGAGGTCGAGGGTGATTCAGATTTTATGAGCAGAACGAAATGAATACAGATTATTAATAGGTGCTTAACAAAAACTAATAGAGATACAGTAAAATTGGTTTTCTATTCAATAACGAAATAAGCTGACACTATAAAATGCAGCGGAAACAAGCTTGCTGGAATGGTGGCGGCTTATCTTTGAGAAGAGATGTGACGACAACGCACATTCGCAAGAAGAAGGTTACAATGAGGCTCTGAAGGCCTTTTTACATCAAGCAAGAATGCCAAAAACCCTAGACATCCAAAAACCTAACCCTAGGAGATGAAGCGCCAAAAGTCATGTGGGCCCTGTTTGGGTAAGTTAGTACATCAACTTCCCGGGGTTGTAACTTTTGCATACGATCTCCGTTTTAGGCGTGTGATAGCCCTTTGGAAAGGTATCGTCGAGGAGATTCATTTTGGGGGCTCAATTATGCCTTTGGTTATCATTGAGGAGATTGATCCCGAAAAACATTCATTTAGGCCCTCAAAATGGCCCTAGAAGTTAAAAGTGCTAAAAATAGTAAATTGCCAAAATTGTCAGAAAACTGTTTTGAGCCAGTTGGAAAAGGTGGGTGGCCATTGATATCCATCTGGATCAGAGGGACTATATCTTTCTTGGCTGTCAATCATGGTTGAACGCCCTATTTCTTGGTCTATTTTGATAATTAAGTGGTGCGTTTTACTTCATCTAAAATTTTCACTATCATTTTATTCTTTTTGAAAAATTGTAATATTAATTTGAATTTTGACAAAAACAAAATATATTTTTGAATATTTTAATTTTCTAAAATTAATTTGTGATTGGTGCAGAGATTATGATGGGATGTAATTACTCCGGGTGTAAATCAAATGTTTTATATTATTTATCATATATAAAAATTATTTTACAAATAAAAATTATTAGAGTGGGTGCCTTGTCTCGTGTCAATCTGCATGCATTCCTCTTCCCGCGGCAATCTGCATGTATTCACAGTTTTTATGGGCTCTCCTCCAAATGGAAGAGATGTTGGGCGAGGTGTTGGGTTTGCTATTGTAGACTCTACCCTTGCCTTTGTCAATACTTTAGCCACTGATATTACCATTTCTAAACAAACTATAGAACGGGTATCTCTATTATTGGATCATATGCAACGAATGCATCTGCATCACTCCCAGGAACAACGGGCTATGCCGGAACAAGCTATTGATATGTAGTAGATTCAATTCGAGTACCCGCAACATCCTTTACGGATAAAGAGCTCAAAACACAACTTTGAGCAACAACAAAGTTAGTAGCCAGGTTGGAAACAGAGGCAAAGGTAGAAGCATCACCACCAATTGCAATTCCATATCAAGATAGATACCCAGTGGACTTCGTTGACCGAGAGATAGGAACAGAGTAAGTAGAGTCAGAGTAAGAAAATGTTGAGTGCGCAGATGAGTCAGACAATTCTTTTGATGAAGTTGTATATTAAGCAATTTATTTCTCATGGAAATCTGCATGCATTCACAGTTCCTAGTAAGTTAGCTAATTACTAATTAAATTAGTTCATAATTCCACAATACTCTGATATCTACATTAGGCTTTATCCCTAGTATCATACTGTGATTTCTCCTCACAGTGTAGTGTTTATTGCATGTCTGTGACAATAACTATGTTCTAACAATGGTTCTTGTATTTCTGGACTATAATATTAGAGTCATGTTACTAAATCGTTTTTATTTATGGAATCCAAAGTATCATGAAAATAGACTGAGAGAAGAAGTTGTTGTTACCTCTTCACAAGCGATATGTGTGTGTACGTTTGACTGTGTGTAAAACTGGAAACTGATTTTACCTTCATCCCATTCAAAAATAAATGAATTGAAGAATGCGATGAAACAGATGCAACTTGTAGAGATTAAGTTTTTCTCTAAAAAAAATAAAATTGCAGGGGCATATAACTTAGATATTAAAAACCCTTGATAGATGTAGACTTTGTAAAGATTAAACATAGTTGATTTGAATATTTTATTGAAGACATGGCGTCAATATGAAGGAATATTTGACAGAAAAGAATCTAGGCCTCTCGACGTGGGTGACATTACTCTATTTTGAACCTATGGTTGGGTAAGTAAACAATGTAGGAGGAAAAACCCTTCTCGGTAGAAAAATGCTTTGTGGTCTTGTTAGAACTCAAGAAATGATATCTCCTAAATCTCACAAGCGATCAAGGGAGTCTGGCCATCTCATTTGGTTGTGCTTGTGAACTTTCTTTTTCTCAATATGATTGATATGAGATTTATCCTTCTGTTTGGAGGTAAATGATAATATTTTTCATTGTAAGAGACTTTCCATGTCTGATGAGGATAGTACCCCCACAGACTAGTTAATAATCAAAGACTCTGCATCTAGGGTTCCTTTTGTTTCAATTCTGACAGGGGCATTGGAAGAGAAGGATTGGTGTCAAATAGAATTTTCTGAGGTGGAATATCTGGCTTTATTCTTGATGCAAGTTAATTATGTCTCTAAATTTTACTTACCATGTAAAAACTTAAGGTTCTTATCATGTAAAATTATAGTTCAAAGTGTGCAGTACTTCATGGGTTGCTCAGATTTTCTTCAGATACCCAACTAAAGTCTGTACTCCTTGAGAAGTTAATTATGCCTCCTCTTACGAGTACTGTAGATCCTAGGAGAACTTGGAAAAGTTGTACAAATTCCTTGAGAAGGATTGGAAATTATGACTCTATTTTATATGGCACGAGTCTTAGAGTTTCCTAAGTTTCTAGAAATTACCTTGAGCATTGTAGTGATTTGAAGGAATTTCCTGGAAACTTTTGTAGTTTAATTTCCCTGGAGAGGTTATTTATCACTAATTATCATCTTATCCAAAAATTACCTAATGACTTGGGAGATTAAGGTTACTTGGGGTTTTCAAATTTTGTCTGCATGTCGAAGTTTGTCAATTCTCCCGTCTTCCATTTGCAGACTTCAAAAACTAGAATTTACCGTCATTATACTGTACACCTCTTGAACTATCAAAGTTAAAGATTTGTACATGAGGGAGTGTTCTGGAATGCAGATGTTGCCTAAACATTAACCCAACTAAGGTATTTAAAACATGTAATCTGATTGAGCACATCAAACAACAATGGTTGGAAATCAAAGCCTCTGCCATTCCTGATCTCACAGTGGATGTAGTCAAAGAACATCTTAATTTGGACATGCGTTCATATTACAAAATATTTTTAATGTATTTTTAGGTAGTTTGAATTTATAGATATGCAAGCTTTAACCAATTTGATGCAGGCTTTGCAATCACTAAGACACACATCTCAATGCTACCAGGTTTGTATTGGACATATTTCTCTTAATGCTGCCAAGTTTGTATTACTCTCAATGCTACCAGGTTTGTATTGGACATACTGCCTGCAATCTATATAGAGAGAGAGAGGTGAAAACGTGAAATCTTATACCAAGTTTGTATTCAGGTTTGTATTGTCCTCAACAAATGGAGTCCCTTCAATCCAACTCCAAACTCCACTCGAGCTTTGGTTTTGTGTAGCATGTGCAACAACTTCATTCACTGCAGACTTTTGGCATTGGAGAAACTCTACCTCCTTATGTAAACCTTCAATTGACAACAACTTTTGATTCAGCTCTGCAACATCAACCTGCATTGAAAGAAGGAAAATGCATGTAGTATATTAGCTATAGAGAAATCAAAAAACACAAAGACTTAGGCATAAAATCAAGTATATGAACCCGTTGATTGACTGAGTTTCAGAAGAAAAGGTATTTTGTTACCCAGTTGAAGTTATAGATAAATACCATGTTGTTGCAGAGGCACTCACACTTTATCTAGTGTAGAACCAACATCTCTTCCTGAGCGCGCATTCCTTCCAGCTCAATAATAGCCAGTGTCAGATCCTGAAGTTATAGAAGCAAGGGTAACAGAGGTTAAGGCGGCTAGAGCACATGCAAAACTGACTATATGTTGGAAGGGATGTCTATTTGATCTGAAAATGATAAAGGCTTGTATTCTTGAAAATATTTGCAAGTTTTAATTCAAGTGTTCTTATGCAAAAGGATCAATTTGCAAACACAAATTTTTATAGAAATTACACATTCAAGATGCATATAATAAGCAACAAATAACAATGAATAGAAAACACATAACACAACAAATGATAAAGGAGTTCACCCCTCTCTTGGGCTACATCTCCTGGTCTAGCTTCCAATGGATCTTTTGAATTATTTGCTCAAAGTGATAAAATATGTGCTTTACAATGCTCAAAATTCCAAATAGATGGCTCCAATGGCTTCAAAACGTCCAAAAACCCCTAGTTGGGCTTTTTCGACATCTGATTTGGCCAAAAATTGAAGAAGATAGGCTTCCTGGAAGTTCCCCTTCAAACTTGTTGTCTCTAGATTGCCAAAATGTACCTCTGCGTCCTCAACCTAGCCCCTACGCTCATATTTGTGTTAAAACCTAGCATTGGGCGTAACCGCAAAATGGTGCGAACTGTAGGACGGTTAGGGTGTGCCTAGCCCCTAACCATCAAACCCGTGGACATATGGGTCACCATGTGACCGCACCCGCACATAAAAAAGGGCCAAGGTTTAAACTTGTAGAAACACACCAAGTGTCAAGCGCGGGGGCTCTGTTTTCATTTGAAAAATGCATGCGACAATGGTTATATGGTGGCTATATGTGATCGGGGGCCGGGGCTAAGCCCCGGCCCAGACCGCGCCCAAAATCACAACATAATTCAATTTAAATAAATTTTAAACCATATATATGTTAAGAATCAACAGTGGGTGTGCTGGTTGGGCGGCCCTTCCCCTGCCTGGAGGTCGCGGGGTTGAGTCCTACCGACTACACAAATTTTAAACCATAGCCAAGGTGTCACGTGGCGTCCCTTATTTGGGCCACGTGTCACCAATCCATTTGCCACCAATGCCACGTGTCACCAATCCATTTGCCACCAATGCCACGTGTCAAGAAACAATTCATTTTCCAACTGCCAACCAACACCTGCCACGTGTCACATGGACCTGCCAACTTAGCATCTGCCACATGTCATACGACCCTGCCACGTCAGCATCTGTATGGACTGTACAGTCAACACATTTTTTTTGCATGTTTGACGATTTTAACAGAACGCAATATCTCACTCATCCGACATTTGTTTGAACCCAAACGAGTTGCATTGGGTTTGTGACAACGAGGCCTACGCACCCATTCGATTTGAAGCGATTCCAAGAACTTTGAATTTTGAGCAAAATTTGATCCCCTGGATCACACCTCCCCATTGGAAAGCTTTTGGACCTCCAAAAGGCTATTTTCAGTCTATCTAAAGATGAGGGTATAGTTCCCTCACCTTTCGAACCTCAATCCACTTGGCTTTGCTTGGATTTGTGCCTTTAAGACCAATTCGAAGATATTCCTCATTTCCTTGTTTTGAAGTTCTCATTCTCCTATCAAGGATTATGTCTTCATGCAGTTCTATAAGATATTCTGGGGAAAAATCATCTATAGAAGGAATCTGAACATGTTCTCCTTGATCATCAATCAAAGGAGGCTCATACAATTTCAAATTCTCAACATTAACAACTGCATACATTTGCATATAA
>SNQJ01S0024924.1:132876-175266 GCA_010110895.2 Picea sitchensis
TCACCTTGCAACCTGATATTCCTTTATTCCATCAAGACTTTCATCATTTCTCTCATTTCCATGAAAGCCTTTCTAAGATCTTCATCTTCTGTAGGAATATGTTCATGACTCTCTTCATGAGCCATACTTGGTGAATGCCTCCTTGAGGCTTGAGGTGATGATATAATCTTTCTTCTTGAAGGATGAGAACTTGTCTCTACAAGTTGACCTTATCCTCTTATGAGTTTCAACCTTGTGAGCATCAGAAAACCAAAAACTTGCAAATAATCAAGCCTTCAAAAACCTAAGCTATGATACCAACTTGATCTGAAAATGATAAAGGCTTGTATTCTTGAAAATATTTGCAAGTTTTAATTTAAGTGTTCTTATGCAAAAGGATCAATTTGAAAACAAAACTTTTTATATAAATTACACATTCAAGATGCATATAATAAGCAACAAATAATAGTGAACAGAAAACACATAACACAACAAATGATAAAGGAGTTCACCCCTCTCTTGGGCTACATCTCTTGGTCCAACTTCCAATGGATCTTTTGTATTATTTTCTCAAAGTTCTAAAATATATGCTTTACAATGCTCAAAATTCCAAATAGATGGCTCCAATGGCTTCAGAACGTCCAAAAACCCCTAGTTGGGCTTTTTTGGCACCTAATTTGGCCAAAAATTGAAGAAGATAGGCTTCTTGGAAGTTCCCCTTCAAACTTGTTGTCTCTGGATCGCCAAAATGCACCTCTGCATCCTCAACCTAGCCCCTATGCTCATATTTGTGTTAAAACCTAGCACCGGGCGCAACTGCAAAACAGTGCGAACTGTAGGACGGTTAGGGTGTGCCTAGCTCCTAACCGCCAAACCCGTGGACATATGGGTCACCATGTGACCGCACCCGCACATAAAAAAGGGCCAAGGTTTAAACTTGTAGAAACGTGCCAAGTGTCATGCACAGGGGCTCTGTTTTCATTTGAAAAATGAACGCGACAATGGTTATATGGTGGCTATATGTGACTGGGGGCCGGGGCTAAGCCTCGACTCGGACCGCGCCCCAAATCACAACATAATTCAATTTAAATAAATTTTAAACCATATATATGTTAAGAATCAATGGTGGGCGCGTCGGTTGGGTGGCCCTTCCCAAGGCTCTTTCCTTGCCAGGAGGTCACAGGGTTGAGTCCTGCCGACTACACAAATTTTAAACCATAGCCAAGGTGACACGTGGTGGCCCTTGTTTGGGCCACGTGTCACCAATCCATTCGCCACCAATGCCACGTGTCAAGAAATGATTCGTCGTCCAACTACCAACCAACACCTGCCATGTGTCGCATGGCCCTGCCAACTCAACATCTACCACATGTCGTACAACCCTGCCACGTCATCATTCGTACAGACTGTACGAATTGTACAGTCAACACATTTTTTTTGCCTGTTTGACGATTTGAACAAAACGCGATATCTCACTCATCCGACGTCTGTTTGAACCCAAACGAGTTGTGTTGGGTTCGTGATGACGAGGCCTACGCACCCATTTGATTTGAAGCGATTCTAAGAACTTTGAATTTTGAGAAAAATTTGATCCCCTAGATCACTATTGATTGGATTTCAATAATGTAAGAATGGATAATGATTGGGAGAGATCTAGGGATTACTGGGGATTACTGGGAACCACTATGCTTAAGTAAAGCTCTGTACTCCTCTACCCGGTACCTACACTCGATGTCTATACCTCGCTTATGGCAGCATGCATGATGGGCACGTATGGATCCTCAATGAATGAATCAACTGCACCCATCTTTGCCCTTGCTGTTGGGTCTGGCTCTCCACCGCCAACGCCCCCAACTGACGGGAGTGCACTTCAATTGCTTTTGAATCTTGGTAAAATGAATTCCCCAACTCATATAAGCATACCCACTGGAGTAATATATGCCTAGAAGTGGGATCTAGCCCCTGTATTTGATCAATTACCCTAAAGACATATGTCGTCTGTGCTGGTACATATGTACCAGCCCCCCGTGCTTCTACAACAAAAATATAGAAATGTTGGCTAGGATATCTCTTTCCTTACAGTGATATATCTTTCCTTATAGTTAGGTCATTCGTTCACCTGCTCTTTTTCTTTTCTTTTCTTTTCAAGCCAGATCAATCAATTATCAAGGAGATAGCCTTCTTATGCCATGGTAGACCGGGCGATACAACGCGAAGATATCAATATCAAGATAAAATGGTTATCTGTCTTAGAGATTCTCTAACTATGCAAGCATTTATTTATGCAACATTAGTTGAAGGGAAGGGGACCCATTGTCACTGGAAGAAACATTGAAAAGTTGAACATGGTCTACCTGAACCTTGTTGATCGCTTAACACTGGGTACACACTGTTACCTAAGCCAACTAGGCCAACCAATAGCTAATTTCACTTGGAATGCACTCAGTCACCTGAAAATCTTCAATCACTTTCTGACAAGTCATTTCGATGAGGGAACAACTTAGAGAAAAAGGGGCCCTAACCAACACAAGCAAAACAACAGAGGGAAACTAGTTTGTTTGGTGCCAGCTTAAAATGAGAAAGGGGTGATTTCGTCATATCTAAGTTTAAGCGGCTGATTTGAGAAATAAAGTCTCTCTATGTCCCCAATCCATTAAGCAAGGGAATTCCTCTACCTGGGGCGTTTCCTTACCATAACCGAGTGTGATCAAAACACTTTTTGTTTTTAAGATTTTTGAACAATCAAGTAATTAAGAATGAAAGGAGTATCTTATCGCGGAAATAACATTTGTTTCGGTAGATTCACTCTTCAAGCACTTGAACCTTCTTTGATCACATTTGGGCAGATAGAAGCTGGACGAAGAACGATTACTCGTTATGCTCGTCGTGGCGGAAAAATATGGGTATGCATGTTTCCTGAAAAACCTATTACAATGAGACCTGCAGAAACACCTATGGGTTATAGGAAAGGATATCCTGAATATTGGGTATCTGTCATCAGACGAGGTTGAATACTTTATGAAATGGGTGGAGTATCTGAAATGGTCGCTAGAGCAACTACTAGAATAGTTGCATACAAAATGCCCATATGTACTCAATTTGAGGAAGAACGCCCATGTTGTGATGATTCCACCCAAAAGGTAATGAGATACTCCTACATCACGTCCCTGTACAATTCTCAAGGCTCTGAGATGGATAGCAGGAGAAACCTTCAATTTGTTATGGGCCCAAATGATAGATTCAATGAGTTCTTTCCATGATTTTGGGGGATAACCCCCGACTAGCTAGGTGCTCTCTTCAGAACGGAGAAAAAGGAGTCTCCTTCTTCTAATTCCACCATTACATAGTGGGGTTATGCAAAAATCATAACTCCAAGTGCATTTTGGAGAAAATAACCACATGTTTTTGTGCCCACTACCAAAAAGAAACCGTCTTCAATATTTTGATATGGGATATAGAACCTGAAAAGAAAGTACGATTAATAGGTTTTACTTATGATGGGATAACCAATCCTAGACGAGTACGAGAGGTTTTAAGGCCAGGATAAACCTGTACAATCAACTGGTCTCACCTCATGCAAGAAGCTTTTGGTGACAGATGCATTGTAGTGTCAGAAATGCACGCCAATGCCAATTTCAGCGATCTATAAATGTTCCCCAACCCAAGTTTTTATTAGAAGAAAGACCTATCTGGCTGGGTAAGGGAAAGAGGGAAAGGTAAGGGAAGGAAATAGCCATTAGAGTGGGTTGTACCATTCTAAGAAATTTTTGGTAAAGAAAGATAGGTAACTAATGTTTTTCCCTTCTATAGGCAGCCGTGGCTAAAAGAATATGAAATGCACTCCTTCGCTCATCTGGCCACTCCAACTCAGCAGAGGGTTACGATTTTTTAAAAAGCATCTGGTTCCATATCTATTAACATATTCGATATACCTGTATTCACATTAAGCTCATATACGTAGATGAAGTATTCCCCTTATTTGATACATATTAATACTAGTGCTTGTGTTTCATATACTTGCTTATTACTCGTACTGCATAGATTTACATACTGCTTAGATCTACATACTTACTGTAACTAATCTTCACCTATTTGATAGGTAATCATATTGTAGAAACTAAAGGGTACTAGTAGCTATCGGTTGGATTGGAAGAAACCTCTTCTACAGACATAACAAAGTTTTGTGAATTTCACGTTTAGATATAAGAATATTAATATCCAGTTTGTCCTTTCATTTCTAGATCTTATTGATCCAATCATTGGACCCTCTAGATGGATTAGGTTTTTTCAATATTAATTCTTAGAGCCAGTAGAGCCCGATATTACAAGAATTCCACCTATGAGCGCTAAATACTTTGCGATAAATATCTTCCAAATCATCAGTATGACTATAAAAATCGTGAGCATCAGCATGTAAATTCCAGATCCAAGTGGTAGTATCAGGGCCTTTAGCTAGCGTCTTTGAGAAATGCCCAAGTTTGGCCCATTTTTCAAAAGATGTTTTGACAGGATCCCCGAGGCTGTACGTCTGCGGGAGATTGGTTTCCAACCCTTAACATAATATCTTATTCCTAAACATTAGCTTCACTGAGTTCATCATCTATCTCCATCCCTCGATATATTGGATCTTGCGGCTATATCATTACTAGAGGAATGTCCATAATACCATTCTGAAGGTTAATTCAGGAAGTACTTTTCATCAGTTTATCCCGCAAATAATGGAACCACTGGAATAACAAAAGTTTTGGCATCAATGGCAGAGGTAGTCTCATATCCAGCTCCATAGTAGGCAACGCCCCCCTTTTCTGGGTTAATGTATTCATGTACAAATGCAAAGGTAGCATCCTCTCTATAGGGATTTATGTTTTAGCGGTGTATTAAGAGATATATCAGAGATTTTTTGGCTTGAGACCGATCTATTGTTGGGATAATGCTATATGAGGAAAAGTGCATGTATAGAGGATATGAAATGACCCATGGTGAATAGATTTGGCTGACAACCTGGAACTTTGAAAAATTTACGTGCAGGTTTTTCTTTTTACGTGAAAATTTTTCTTTGAATTTCCATAACCATTAGAGAACATAGAATTTGATAGATAGAGGGAAGACGTTCTCCGGGACATGCGCAAACTTTAGTTTAACGAAACCTTTGAATTTCCATAACGATTAAATAATATACAATATGACAGATCGAAAGGGAGAAACGTGGAATCAAATCTACAACTGTGTGGGAATCCTGCATCTTCTTTACTGTTGGACAATGCTGATCATAAACCCAAATATTGCATGGAGCGCTCTTCATTTTTCTTGGAATTTCAATGCATCCAAATTTTTGGTCTTTGTGTACAAAAGAGACATGTTTTAGTGCTATATCCTCTTAAATTTGATTGAAAACTTTAATCTAATCGTGATATACATAGAGGCATGCTCTTAGCACCTTTCCTCTCCACGTCATGTTACAAATGTCATTGAGTTTACTTTGGCCAATACATTTTAGTTAAAATACATAGAGGTAGGGACTAGCTGCTTTGCAGCTATTTCCCTTGTTTTATTTATTTATTATCAACTTCTTTTATTAGCTTCCTTTCTTGATTTTTATCCACAAGTGAACTCAATTGTTCCTCCAAGGATGCTTCTTTAATTTTTTTTTTAATTGTTGTTCTTAAAAATTAAACTAATAATCTATTTTGTTTTTCCACTTTAGATACAACTTTGAATGCAACCTTAGCCCAGTTCAAGATATTTTGAATCAACAATATCATTGTAATTTGACTCATAAATCTATGCTCTTTGTAATTTAATTGTTTAGTTGTTCTTCCTCAAAACTAGTGTCTCAAAATGTAATAAAAATTAGGAAACACAACAATGATGTTTTTTTTTAATCTTTCTCAACAATTACTCTTGTGGCTCAATATTACCTATCGATAGGTGACTTTTGATATTAATTAGTGGTTTGACCTCGGCGTTCTGTGGTTGTGTTTTTTGTCAACGATGAGAGGTTTGATTTCCAATTTGTCCTTATTTTCTTGTTGATAATCTATCAAGTGGGTTCAAGTGGTAATATTTGTTGTATAAGTATATTCATTATATCTCTATGGAATTTGTTTTCCAATAGATAATTTTCTCTTACAACTCTTCCTAAACAAGTAGTATTGAAAGATCAATGTTGTTTTTGAGGAAAAACATAGTGGTGCCTTTGATATTTTCTTGCAACATGTTTCCTTCCATATAACAATTTGTTTGGTTTTCTAAGTAATGATGGATTAGTGATGTCAATCTTATTTTTATCTTCTATAGCACCAGTGTCAATTCTTTTCTTCCTTCGATGTTTGATAGACTCATATTTATCAATGACAATGATATGGAGCGATTGAGTTTCTTTATAAATTACTAATATAATTGATGGATGTAGTTTCCTATTGTTTCACATGGTCACTATTATACTAGATCCAACACAAATACACAACAATTAATACCAAAGGCATCAACATTATTTCTCATGTGGAGATACACTAAATCATCAGTGGTATCACCTTCGTTGTTTTGTTGGTTCCAATGATTGTTTTCTTTTGTAATTCTCAATTTGGATACCAACTAGAGATGGCTACAAGCCCAAAGGTACCACCAAAAATAAGTTTTATCCATATCTTAACCAAAACACTGCTTTGATACCACTTGGAATGAATTCAAGAGTACATTCACTGAAGCACCCGTAATAAAATAGTGAAAGAAAAGTAATAGATAATACACAAGAAATAATTATATAAGATTGATATAAATGTAATGGTTATTACAATTGGGTGGCACTTTATTTATATGGATTTGTGGTGAAGGAATGTGTCCCTTCATAAGGTGCAAGGTGATAACTAATAATAATTAGCAATTTCCCCAGGAAGGTGCAAATGTAGGATGATAGAATGGGCATTTTGAAAAGATGATACAGTAGGGTGCAAATGTAGGATGATAGAATGGGCATTTTGAAAAGATGATACAGTAGTGTGAGTTTTTTCTGCATGTTAGCTTAAGTCGAAAATGGAGCAAAGTGGGTTTAATTCTAGGGAGTTTGTTTGTGATATGTGTATAATTGACCATTAATATTGATGATGTAGACCACTTTTCATGTGCAATAAGGTTTTCTCCACCCCAAAGATATTGATGTATATTGTTTTCGATAATGTTGCAAGGTTGAAATTTCATTCAGAGATGCATTATTCAAACAAAGAATGTTCAAACAAAAATGTTGTTTTAAATTTCATATCCAACATATGTCGATCACATTTTTCCAATAACAACAAAAAGATTACATTTTAATAACTGAATGTTCCATGACCTCCAATGATCTGTCTCCTTTAAAATAAAAATAAAAATAAAAATGAAACACTATATTTTTTGAAAAATGTGCAGAAACAATATTCCTAACATCTTTAAAACAAATATTTGTCCATTCCCTAGTATAACAAGTAACAAAACAAGGTTCCTCCTACATATGCAACGAGACTCTTTACAATTCTATTTCCACTAGGTTTCACATAAAGTTCCTTGAAGAATCCACTTAATTGGTTCTACCATGTTTTGCAAAGCCTTGCATTTGATTTTCAGTTAAAAAAAAAAAAAAGCTTCAACCCTTCCAACTAGGTTCCCTAATATTCTACCAAGAATCCACTTAATTGTTTCTACCATGTTTTTCAAAGCCTTGCATTTTATGTTCAATTAAAAAAAGCTTCAACCCTACCAACTAGGTTCCCTAAGATTTTACCAAAATAAATTAAAAATATTCAAATTCATACAAAATAGTGAAAATGGAATGAATCATATAATGACACTCCAAAAATTGAAGTACTATCATGTCTACTTAACCGAAAGGGTTGGAAGTAATAGGTGTTGGTTCCAAGGGCTTCGATAACATAAATCCACTTACTAGTTCCACAGGATATTTAAAGCCCTTTTTTACTTTGAAGCTAACGACTTGTATTTATGGTCAATGTCTGATCCATGCCCTGAAGTTCATAACTCTAGTGAAATCATAAAATTAAATAATTCATTTTAACATATGCATATATGTGAAATCTTAAAATTAAACAAGTGTTGTGTGGCAGCGTAGTCCCTACCAAGCAACTTAGAAGGTAAATTTTGGAAAATGGGGTCGAGTTGTAAATGACGGAAGTGTTTGGTGCAAAATATATATCACAGAAGTGTTGTGTGCAACATGTATATCACAGAATAGAAGGGCATAAGAAGTCAATAGCTCTAAGTCGCGATGAATTGTAGAGTATGAAAGTTTTGGGTGCAATATTTATAATAGCGCTAACCCGGGGGCAATAAGCGAACCAACCCACCTATCACGGAACATGGGGCATAAAATTTCGTTAGCGCTAAGACGCGACCCTGTAGAGAGATAATTGGCTAAGTGTTGAAAGGAACTGCGGCCAGTCAGGCTCACGATGTGACGATATAGGACCAATCGACAAGTTCAAAAAAATTTAGGTTCAAGTTTAAGTATATTTATTTAAATTGTATTTATATTAATGTATCTTAGTAGATAATTTGTGGTCCAAATGTAGCCATGTTCCAATATGTGGACGAATTGTATACCACATAAGTTTTTGGTGCAATATGTATACAGTGGAACTGCATATGACACAAGTTTTGGGTGCAAGATCTATAATAGCACCCACTAGAGGGTCGGTCGGGCTCCCATAAATCATTGTGGAATACATTTTTTGGTTGTTAATGCCAATAAGAGAACCTGTGCACTGAGTTGTCACAAGTAGAAGCAAAATATATATACAATTTGATAGGCAGGGCCTTATGTCTCCTCGAGAACCCTTGTCACCCTATTTTGAAGCACGTTCGACCATTTTTCCCCTTTATTCTCTCTTTCTCGTTACTTAGCCGTTTTTCCAAAAATGTCCCAATGCGCGCATTGGCGAATGAACCGGTTCAAATTTGTGCTCGTGCTTTTATATCGTGACATTGACCGACCGCTAACCATTTGATGCCTAACCACTTTTCAGATCACGGATTACCGGATAGGCGGGCTCTATAACTGAGGTCGAATTGTATATTACACAAGTGTTTGGTGAAAAATGTATATCACAGAAGTGTGGTGTGCAACATGTATAATACGGAACAAGGGGCATAAGAAATCGATAGTGTGAAGTCGCGACAAATTGTAGAGTATGAAAGTTCTGGGTGAAAGATGTATATCACGCCGTTGTAGATGATGGAAGTTTTGGGTGAAATATTTATAATAGCGTCAACCCAGGGGTTGGTCGGACTACCGTAAATTGATGTCAAATACGTATATCAGGGAACATGGGGCATAAAAATTCGATAGCACTAAGTCACGACCCCACTGAGAGATAATTGGCTAATTGTTGAAAGGAACATCGATCGGTGGCGCTCATGATGTGATGATATAGGACCAATCAACGAGTTTGAAAAAAGTCAGGTTCAAGTTTAAATATATTAATTTAAATTGTATTTATATTAATGCATCTTAGTAGATTATTTGTGGGCAAAATGCAAACCATGTTCCAATATGTGGATGAATTGTAGACCACAGAAGTTTTGGGTGCAATATGTATATGGAGGAACTGTAGATGGTGCAAATTTTGGGTGCAAGATCTATAATAGCGCCAACCTGGGGGTTAGTTGGGCTCCCGTAAATCGTTGTTGAATACATTTTTTGGTTGTTAATGACAATAAGCGAACCTGTGTACTGAGTTGTCACTAGTAAAAGAAGAATGAATTTGAATTGAAGATAACATGAATACCCTCTTTGTGTTACACATTTTTCACTGAAATGGGGTCGAATTGTAAATCACGGAAGTGTTTGGTGCAAAATGTATATCATGAAAGTGTTGTGTGAAAAACGTATATTACGGAACAGGGGGCATAAAAATTTGATAGCTCTAAGTCGCGACCCCGCGGAGAGATAATTGGCTAAGTGTTGAAAGGACCTGCAATCGGTGGAGCTCATGATGCGATGATATAGGACCAATCAACGAGTTCAAAAAAAGTCACGTTCAAGTTTAAATATATTTGTTTAAATTGTATTTATATTAATGTATCTTAATAAATTATTTGTGGGAAAAATGCAAACCATGGTCCAATATGTGGATGAATTGTAGACCATGAAAGTTTTGGGTGCAAGATGTATGCGGTGAAACTGTAGATGATGCAAGTTTTGGGTGCAAGATCTATAATAGCACCAACCAGGGGGTCGGTCGGGCTCCTGTAAATCACTGTCAAATACGTTTTTTGGTTGTTAATGCCAATAAGCGAACCTGTGCACTAAGTTGTCACGAGTAGTAGAAGAATATATATACACTTTGACAGGCCGGGCCTTATGTCTCCTCGGGAACCCTTCTCACCCTATTTTGAATCCCCTCTGACTGTTTTTCCACTCTACTCTCTCTTTCTCGTTACTTAGTCGTTTTTCCGAAAATGTCCCAATGCGCGTGTTGGAAAATGCACAGGTTCACATTTGCGCTCATGCTTTTAATCGTGACTTCGAATGACCACTAACCATTCGATTCCTAGCCACTTTTCAGATCGTGGATGCCCAGATGGGTGGGCTCTATAAACGGGGTCGAATTGTATATGACGCAAGTGTTTGCTGCAAAATGTATATCATGGAAGTGTGGTTTGCAACATGTATATCACAGAACAACAAGCATAAGAAATCGATAGCGTGAAGTCGCGACAAATTGTAGAGTATGAAAGTTTTGGGTGTAAGATGTATATCGCGCACTTGTAGATGATGGAAATTTTGGGTGCAAGATTTATAATAGATCCAACCCGAGGGTCGGTCGGACTCCCGTAAATTATTGATGAATACGTATATCACGGAACAGGGGGGGCATAAAAATTCAATAGCGTTAAGTCGCGACCCCGCGGAGAGATAATTGGCCAAGTGTTGAAAGGCACTTCGGTCGGTCGGGCTCATGAGGTGACGATATAGGACCAATCAATGAGTTCAAAAAAAGTCAGGTTCAATTTTAAATATATTTATTTAAATTGCATTTATATTAATGTATCTTAATAGATTATTTGTGGTCGAAATAAAAACCATGTTTCAATATGTGGACGAATTGTAGACCATGAAAGTTTTGGGTTCAATATGTATAGGGAGAAATTGTAGATGGCGCAAGTTTTGGGTGCAAGATATATAATAGCGCCAACTCGGGGGTCAGTTGGGATCCCGTAAATCATTGTTGAATAGGTTTTTTGGTTGTGATTGCCAATAAGTGAACCTGCACACTGATTTTTCACCAGTAAAAGAAGAATGAATTTGAATTGAAGATGGAATGAATACCCTCTTCGTGTTACACATTTTTCACTGAAATGTTTCGATATATAAAATTTTGATAGGCAGGGACTTACGTCTCCTCGAGAACCCTTGTCACCCTATTTTGAAGCTCGTTCGAACGCTTTCCATAGTTGAAACATAAGGAAAATATCTTGCTAGGAAATGGATTATCAATTGCAGATTTGAATATATCAGACCTTATTTTCCCTCTTCTATACTCAATGAAATTCCCGTTTGTTTTTCCACTCTACTATCTCTTTCTCGTTACTTAGCTGTTTTTCTAAAAATGTCTCAATGCGTGTTGGCGGATGCACCCATTCACATTTTCTCTCATGCTTGTATATCGTGACTTTGATCGACCGCTAGGCATTCGATGCCTAGCCACTTTTCAGATCATGGATTCTTGGGTAGGTGGGTTCTATAACCAGGGTCGAATTGTAAATGATGCAAGTGTTTGGTGCAAAATTTATATCGTGGAAGTCTTGTGTTCAACATTTATATCAAGGAACAGGGGGGTATAAGAAATTGATAGCACTAAGTCACGCAAATTTGTGCACTGAGTTGTCACTAGTGAACGCAGAATGAATTTGAATTGAGGATGGCAGGAACACCCTCTTCATGTTACACACTTTGCACTGAAATGGTCTGATATATACAATTTTACAGTCATGGCCTTACCTGTCCTCAAGAACCCTTGCCACCCTATTTTGAATCTCGTCTGACCACTTTCCACGAGTATTTTTGTGCCCTCCACCTTCGCACTTCTTTCCAAGTATATGCAATAAGTATATAGCTTCTCCAGAAACATGCAGAAAAGATCTTGCAAGCAAATGGGATATCTATCACAGATGTGAATATATTTACCCTTCTTTTCTGTCTTCTATACTTTTATCTTTTATCAAGGAATTGTTGGGTGCAATATATATATGACAAAAGTGTTGGGTGCAAGATGTATATAACGGAACATGCAGGATAAGAATGCGATAGCGCTAAGTTGGGACGCCACGGTGAGATATTTCGTCAAGTGTTTAAAGGGACGGTCGTCGGTCTGGTTACTGATGTGAAGATATAGATGGAAATGAGGATTTGATAGTCCACTAACCGATCAACCAAACGACAATCCAGGAGCATGAGAAAGTCAGGTTCAAGTTTAAAGGGATTTTTTTTATGTTTATTTAAAAGGTATCCATATTAATGTATCTTACTAGATTATTTGTGGTCCAAATGTAAACCATGTTCGAATTTGAATGGTTTTTTGTGCTTTTATATCATGACTCCAACCGACCACTAGCCATTTGATGCCTAGCCACTTTTCAGATTGCGGATTCCTGGGTAGGCATACTCTATAACCGGGGTCGGATTGTAAATGACACAAGTGTTTGGTGAAAAATTTATATCACGGAAGTGTTGTTTGCAATATGTATATCACAGAACAGGGGGGCATAAGAAATCGATAGCACTAAGTCGTGATGAATTGTAGAGTAGGGAAGTTTTTGGTGCAGGATGTGTATCGTACACTTGTAGATGAAAGAAGTTTTAGGTGCAAGATTTATAATAGTGCGAAACCAGGGGTTGGCCGTACTCCCATAAATCATTGTTGAATACGCATATCATGAAACAGGGGGCACCCAACGCGGGGGTTGGTCAGGCTTCCGTAAATCATTGTTGAATACGTATATCATGAAATAGGGGGCACCCAACGTGGGGGTTGGTCAGGCTCCCATAATTTTTTTTTGAATATGTTATTTGCTTGTTAAAGCGAATAAGCAAAGTTGTGCACTGAGTTGTTACTAGTGAAAGCATAATGAATTTGAATTGATGATGGTAGGAACACCTTCTTTTTGTTACAAATTTTGCACTGAAATGTTCTGATATATACAATTTGATAGTTGGGGCCTTACGTATCGTCGGGAACCTTTGCCACCTTGTTTTGAAGCCCGTCTGACCTTTTTCCACGAGTATTTTCATGCCTGCCACCTTCACACTCCTTTCCAAGTATATGCAATAAGTATATAACTTCTTTAGAAACATGCAGAAAAGATCTTGCGATTAAATGAGATATCTATCACAGATGTCAATATATTACCATCTTCTATACTTATCTTTTATCATATAATTGTTGGGTGCAAAATGTATATGACAAAAGTGTTGGGTGCAAGATGTATATAATGGAACACGCGGGATAAGAATGTGATAGCGCTAAGTTGGTATGTCGCGGTGAGATATTTGGCCAAGTGTTGAAAGGGACGATTTTCGGTTGGGTTCTTGATGTGAAGATATAGATGGAAATGAGGATTTGACAGTCTGCTAACTGATCAACCCGCAGACAATCCAGGAGCCCGAGAAAGTCATGTTCAAGTTTAAAGGGATTTTGTTTATTTTTAAAATGTATCCATATCAGTGTATTTTACTAGATTATTTGTGGTCCAAATGTAAACCATGTTCAAATTTGAATGGTGTTTTGGGCTCGAAGTTTTTTGCTCAAACCTACAAGGAACAGAGAAAAAAATATATGACTTTACATTTTGTATATTGAAGAATATTTTGAAATATAGGAAGTTGCAATACATGCACAATATATAATAGGAACATGTACAACGAAATGAGTTAATTTTACGAAGAAATACAAATTCCAAATAACAACACCAAGCATTGAATATCATCATAGAACAACCCCAAATATTTATATTTATATAAACTGGGTCACAAAATACATTTGAGAATATTTCCCAAAAAAAGATGTCTTCGAATTTGCAAAAAAAAAATATAGTTCAGTACATATTCTGTGAAATAAAAAATGTGTTTGCTAGAATGACTCCGATTGGGACTGTCACGGACTAAAAAGAAAAGATGTACAAGAATGAAGTTTGTAGAAAGAAGAAATTCGATGATGGAAAACAACAAAACCTGGCAAGAAGAAAGAGAAAATTGCCAGATCTGGATTAAAGCTTTGTTCGAATAAGTGGATGAAGACAGAAGAATGTAATTAGTATCAACTTTCTATGATGGTGTCCCATTCCTTGTCATTTCTTCACTGATTTCCTTTTATGGATTTCCTCGGCTTTGAACTTCATTGGTAATCTGGTCGACAACCTTTTTCAACCATTCTTTGATGTAGTTCCTCATCGGCACCATGTTCATTTCATGCCACATTTTTATATTGAAGAGTTCACTTTCCAAGTCCCTTAGATCAATAGACAAGTTGTGCAATGCTTCTTGAATATTTTTGTTTCTAATTTCATAACCGACTAGCCATGTTTTCATGTCATCTTCACCATATTCAAGAATGCCATATAAATTTTTAAATGACAGTCTTTTATAGATATGAACTTGATCATCAAATGCTTGCTTGGTTAAAAACAACGAGTTTAATATCAATTTTGGGTCCTGGACTTCATTGGTGCTACCATCTAGATCTATCTCAGTTAGCTTCTTGAATAGTTTGTCTCTTTTAGATATGGTCTGGATACATTCTTGAACGATACTAATAATGTTCTTTACCTTTTCTTTCCAGCATGCGTTTAGCTGGTCTATTCGATCCAGGGAATGGAGATCCTCCTGTCTTCTTCTAAATTCCGTCATACCAGTAACTTCAACACCAAATGGTAAAACTGCATCGAGATAAAAACCTTGCTCATTCTTGAGATCTGCTTGCAGATACTCATGAAAAGCATGCGCTCTTGTTCCAAAAGAGACCATATTCTTTGACATCTCCCAAGCTTTTGTTATTAATTCCATTATTTTGTTTATGTTCTTTTCCACATAGTCTCGGGCCAATGTGAGAAGGATTGTTTATCCTTTCAATTTTGGCACAAGTGCGGTGGACCCGACCATTTCCAAAGGAGTAGAAAATAGTGGAAGAGGCATTAGAGTTTCCTCCAATTCTTTGATTCGTGTCTTTAACATGAGGTTTTCCGTTTCAAGGCTGCTAATAGAGTTGTCTAGAGCATCTCCAGTCTCTCGGTGCATCTTGGATATCTAGGAAGGGTGCATGTTGTGTAGGTTGAAATCTGAACGAGATGTCCCTTTCTTATTATTTACATCTTTGTTTTCAATAATCAATTTTTTTGATTCGCTGTAAAAAAAAACTCTCTGAAATGAAAAAGACTCTTCTTCATACAATGTATCTATGCCAAGTATTTCCATCCTAGTATTGTGAGGAGTAGTGCTCTTTAGGTGATCGTCGTCAGGGAACATTTTTTCAATGTCAATTTCTAGTTCCATATCTTTGAGGGAGAGATCATACATATCAATTTCTCCCCTCGGTCCCTCCTGTTCTTGGACTATTTTTTTTCCGTTTTTTGCCCGCGGGAAGCTTGTGACAACTTTCAATTTTTTTGGAGGGAGGGTTCTTATCTCCTCCTTCACCTGAAGAACTGTGTGTGACTTTGTTACTTTGGTAAGTCATTGTAGTACTTCCACGAGATGTTGTGGTCTTGGTTGTGGCAGTCAGGGATTGGGCACTTTTTTCACCCGAGCCTTTTTGGTTTTGCTTGTGAGAATCATTGGTACTGGTATGGAGTCCATTTAGGATAGTATAAGTGAAATAACTATTGAATTGGTTCATGACCATGATATCCTAGACTTTCAAAGGCATAGACATGAATTTTCCTTTCCTTTTTTCATGGAAAAAATGAAACCAACATATGTACTCCCTTTTTATTCTAGCAAAAAACATTGTACCATATATGTGACATGGAAGGAGGAAAGGATTTTGTTTAGACTCAAAAATTCTTATTAAATTATAGTTCTCTGTTTCTTCTACTGTGCCCTTCATATCCAGGAAGATTGTCGGCTGGCCAGAAAATCGAGGAAAATACCTTCCAAATATCAATGCTTTAAAAACTGAAACAAAATAATTGAATACCTTATAAAATTGTTGGCAAGCATCGTGTCTCCATAATTTATGGCACAAAAATGTTACGGGGTCAAATTCAGAGTCCATCTTCCTACACATAGATAGTCCAAGAAATGGATAGCAATTCAGCACAACGAAAATTAAATAAGATGGCATAAATAATTTCTTTTGCTTCCTGTATTGCAATAACTGGGAAGATATTTGAATGGAAATTAGCTTGCAGCAATGGAAGATGGTTTGTTTCTTGATCGTAAAATATAAAATATATAGAATCATTTGAGAAATGCCGGTTTCACTTTCTTGTGTCGTTGTCCTCGTGAAAAGCCATAAAATTTACCGAAAAAGGTTTTTACATTCACTAACCTGTAATATGGCCATGTCTTGGCGAGCGGGCCCTGGGTCCTGTAATAATTTTAGCAAGAGGTCTAATTCATTTCCATGATTCTTTAAGAAATGTTTGCAATTCTTGCCCTTCAAAGTAGGTGTTGGGTCAAGAAATGTTAACATCTTTCGTAATATAGTTCTCAGCGCAGCATGTGACCAAGTCCTTAAAGTAAAAAAAAAAAAACGGGGATACAATATGTGGTTGCAATTTCATATGTTGAGATAAATTTCATCTGGGCAGAAGTGGATGAGTAGTAGTCATAAGATATGGACCACTGAAAACGCTAGTCCTTGTGCCCAAAAATATTCAGGGTATCTCCACATACATGTTGTCGAGTTGCAACCATAAGGTGATGAAAACCTTCCTTTGCTCCTCATTGTATTTAAAATGGACATTGAAACATCATAATACAATCTTTGGTAAATCTTGCTTCAATGTGTTTTAATGGAATATGTCCTCGACCTTTTCACCTTTTAATGCCAATCTTTTCAAAGATAATAAAAGTGTCATCAATTTTCATTGGGAAAGTGTGCAAAGGTGGCAGGGAAATCGAGAAACTATTGAAAAGCGGGGAAAACATTGACAACTGTGTAATATACCTGGATTTTGACAAAAGCAGGTTCAATTCAGAAGATAATTTGTTAGTATTTACTTAAAAAAATTTCATATTATTTTATTTTATTGTTGTTCTCTGTGGCCCAAATGCAAACTATGTTCAAATTGGAATGGTGGAGCAACATTTTCATATGGAAGCAGAGCCTCAAATATGAAAACCGATAAGGTTCAAAAATTATGTGCACAATACTAAAGAGGGGCATCATGTGAACACCTTTGTAGATGACAGTAGGCCAACATAATATTGAATTCTTGCTATGATGATGTCTTAAAAAAACCAAAAAAACCATCATTTTTTTGCAAATTCAAGATTGACAGAGGAAACTAATCAGATTCCATAATATTCTCCCATAAATGCATTTTAATGGGAGATTACCTCGAGCTTTCCGCTTGTTAATGCCAATATTTTCGAACATCTGTGGTGAAATGTCACCAGTAAAATCATAATTAATGTGTATTGGGAAGGGGCGAACGTGGCGGGCATGGAGGAGAATTAAAGATGATTTGGTAATTTTTTGAACCTGGGAGTTCGTGTGGAATTGTAGATCACCCAAGTTTTGGATGGAAGATGTATACTCAGAACACAAGGAGTGAGAGTTCGGTAACGTGTACTCAGGAACCCGTGGCGATAAAATTTGCTAAGGAAACGAAAGCACCCGGTCGGACTCGTGATGTCAATATATAAATGGATATAAAATTTGTGACTTCGATAAAGAGTGAGGCTTGCGAGTTCGATAAAGAGTGAGGCTTGCGAGTTCGAGGAGTCTAGGGTTGAATTGTAGATAATTAGAGTTTTGGATGCATGATTTTATCCGAACACAGGGCATGGGAGTTTGACAATGCATTGGGGGGGAACCCGTGACCATAAAATTGGCTAACTATTGAGACGAACTAAGAAAAATATCAACATATGCTTTGAAATATGAACAGATGCTGGGAAAAATGAGTCACAAGCTTTGAGTCCGAGTCGAATTGTAGATCACCAAAGTTTCGAGTGCAATATGTATACCGTGCACATGGGGCATGAGAGTTCGATGGCGCCTACAAAGGAACCTGCGGCCATGATGCAGGAGAATCTCTGCACGCCAGCCAACCAGACAACCAGCCACGTCAACGCGCATGCATTCAAACGCTAAAAGAGAGGCATAGCCTCATCTAAATATGAATTCAATGTAATTTAATGGTTTAGGCTGTTGAGCCAGGAAGCCATGCCTTTGTGCAGGCGTAGAGTAGATCAGCCTTTAATGTGTGTAATGGTTGAGATCTAGATCTGATTCTGGACTAGATGGCCCATTCAATGTAATTGTATAGGGTAGGTGAATCTGGAGGGAAGCGCTCGAAGAGCCCCCTCAGGTAAAAGAGATTTTCATATCTCATTTTTGGAGGTGGTTGTAGAGAGTTAGGAGGTAGAAGAGAAAGAGCCAAAGAGAGATCGAGAACACCTTGTAATTATAGGCATTTTCCATTTAATATATACAGAGCAGTTTTTCCTGCATGAATTCTGTGTTATGTGAAATGTCTGTGTGTGTTCTTTAATTATTCTGTAAATGTATGTTGTGGTTGTATGTTTGTAGGGAGTGTGTTTGATTTCAGTTGAGGGTCTTTGAGGTTTCATGCCAGGAGGGCATGACAGAGTGCTGAGGAATCTAAATACCGGTGCACTGATGCACTTCTGAACTCTGCGGGGTCAGACAGAGACGTTCTGCGGCATAAGAGATGGAATCAACAACTCAGTGAAGACCTCAAGGTTGCTAAATACCTTGGAGGCAAGGCTATGTATGAGAGACACAGTTTCAGACAGAACTTTGTTGTGAGTTATGTGGAGCTCTGCCAAGTGGGCATCGAGCATAGGCACAAGGTACATTTGAGGAAGAACTCTATTGAGAGTTTGAAGAAGAACCAGAATCACTAAGGATTCTGTAAAGCTCTGCCAGGTGGGCATCGAGCGAGTGCATAGGTGCACAGGAAAAGGAAAAGGAGACAAAACTGTTGAACGTTCTGTGAAAGAGAAGAAACTCTGCCAGGAGGGCATCGAGTCAGTGTGCAGGTAGGCACAAAAGAGAAAAGAACTCTTTGAGTTATGGAGCTGGAGGAAGTATCCACTGAAGGATATTCACTGGGTTGCTGAACACCCAGAAAGACTCAGCAAGAGGTTGCTTGAGCAGGAAGCTAGGAAGGCATTATATTCTCCATCCACAGGAGAAGGAAGGAAGAGAAAATCCCTTAGGGGTCTGAGCGGTTTGCATAATCTTAGGAGGGATAGCGTTTTCATATGCGCAAGGAAGCTCAGAGTCAAGGAGTTCGCAAGAGGAGGAGATAGACAAAGGTTGAGGCCTTTGGAAGACTTGGAATTCTTCCAAGTACAGGAAGAAAGTGCATAAGCTCAGGAGGGAGCAACAACAGCCGTCAGATCGACTGGGAGTTAGATCTGGACCGTTGGTGTTCATGTCCAGGGAGCAACTGGAGGAGCGCAGGGAAGGAGAACGGATCTGAGCCGTTAGATCTGGTTCAGGATCATCGACAGCCATCGGATCTGCAGAAGTTGTGAGGGAGTTAAGTCCTCGTGAACAGGAGGAGAAATCCCGACAAGAGGTGGAGCCATCGAGATATCAGCACTCGGGAAATTGGGATTCTCGAGGTTGTGCAAATCGGGACGTCACAAGTCTCGAAATCCCGACGAGGATATGGACCGTCCGTTAGTGGAGACACATGGCAGAGATCGAGAAACCGTTGGTATATTAGCTATCGGGAAATTGGAGTTCCTGAGGTCGAAAGAATCGGGACATTAAAAACCCTGAAACCTCGACGAGAAGTAAGGCTACAGTCATGGGGTAATGGTCGTATGGATCCAGAAGACTAGCCCAAAGGGACTAGTGGAAGTTGGAGCACGTCAGGAATTGGAGGATCGCGGATCCAAAGAGCGAGTGTATTTGGACATTGAAAAGTCCGAAACCCCGATGAGGAGGTATGGATGCGGTCATATAGGGGGAGGTCACATGGACCAGGAGCATAGCCAGGAGGGCTAACGCATATGGGCGTGCATCAGTGAATTGGTTCATCGGTGATCGGGGATTCGAGAGGACAGTGAATCTCGACATTAAGAAGGACAAAACCCCGAACCCCGAAACTGAGTCGGGGACAACCACGGTTAGGTGCAAAAGACCACGTAGGTGAATGAAGGACCTGTGGACCGGGTTTTAGTAGAAGATTCCCGAGGGAATCCAAGGAGTTGCTTCGGCTTAGCAGAGGGAAGAAATTGATCGATCCTGTGTTGCGGGTGTCGGAGGAGATAGCTCGCGCCTGCGTCAGAGTGGTATCAAAGCAGTAAATTCATCTGTATATTTTAGGTGAAGGAGGACAGAGTTGTTGAGGACTCTGTAAGGTGATTGTTTGCAGGTAGGCAACAATCAGGTAGATAGTCAGGGAGACTGTAGGGTGAAGCTGGAGACACTCAGGATGCAGAGTGACAACAGGTTTTCTAGGAAAGTAGGCAAAGAAAACGCCATGGTTACTGAAGACCATAGGCATGCTGGGAGGAAGAAAATAAAGGTAGAAAAGCTTGCAGGGATGGATAGAGAGCTCGCTGATATAAGCGCGGAGATGGAAAGTATTGCGTTGAAAATGAAGATGAATGCAAGGATAGATGAGCTCGAATTGAAGCTACGACATGATAAGAAGCCGAGATGGGTGTATGAGTGGCCCATGAAGAAGGAAAAAGAGAAATGGCCAGTCAAGGAGTTGATGGTCAGGAGACAGCGTAGGCTGTTGAGAAAGTGGTTGAGGCATGCTGAACCCTTGAGGCCATAGAAGAGATGGTTCAGATATGCGAACCAAAGATTGGGGAAGTTCTCGGTGAGGAGAATGAATTGGGATCATTTGAAGATCTCAAGAAATTCCAGGAGGGCAGAGAAGAAATTCCAGATTTCCAGGTGGGAAATGGGTTGAGATCGCTGCGGGGCCTCACGGACTGTCAGGAGGAAAGCCAGGGAATTTCACATTGCTAGCTGGGCAATGAAATGAGGTCGCTGCGGAATTCCATAGTCTGCTAGGAGGGCTGCGGAAGCATCTCAGATTGTCAGGTGGGAAGAGATGAAAATACGAGGCTATCTAAAGGCCTCGTGGACTTGGAGGCAAGTTCAATTTAGTAAGGGTTGTTGATGAAGATGGGATCGGTTGATCTCATAGTCTGCCAGGAGAGCAGCGGAAGCATCCCATATTTCCAGGTGGGAAGGGATGAGCAGGTGAATTTTGATCAGCCTGAGGAGGTGACCGAGCAGATGAGACTGTCTGAGGGTCTCATAAATTCAGAGGTGAGTGTGGATCAGCAGGAGAAACTGATAGAAGAGAACAATCTGAGGAGCCTTATGATGATTGGGGGAATTGGATTATTCCTACCATTTGCCTAGGAGGAGGAAGAAATCAATGTTGCAGATGATGCAACAACAACAACAAAACAATCAGCCGTGACTGTCAGGGAAGAAGAGGGATTGGAGCAGACTTTGGAAGCTGCCCAAGAAGATGAAGAAGATGAGCATTCTGAGGAATGGCTCATTTCTTTCAGCCAAGAAGCTGAAAGAGTTGTAGCATTGGAGATAACAGCAGAAGAAGCAGATGAAGAGGATGATGAGAATTTTGTGGAATGGCTCAATATTTTAAGCCAGGAAGCTAAAAAGACTGCAAAAGGGGAGTTTGCAGCAGAAGAAGAAGAGGAAGACAACATTTGGTTTGCTGATCTGTGGGAACAGATAGAATCCCTGGAGAGAAGGATGAAGGTGCAGGGCGTGCACATCCAACAGGTGAAGTTGGAAACTGATGAAGGAGGCATGGGAGATCATGGTGATCTTCTCATGTGCAGAAAATTTTTGCAGCTGAGGAGACTGCATGAATAGAACCAGCTACTGGAGCAGCTAGATGAAGTGATCGAAGAGATCATGGAGCTAATGATCCAATCAGCAGACACTACTAGCGAGGAGAAGCTAAGAAGAAGCATAAGAGCAGAGGAAGCAACAACGCAGAAGCAACAACAACAGAATGGAGTAGATGGGAAGCTCCAGATATTTGTTTGGGATCCAGGAGGATTCCCAACATCTGAGAGGGGAAGCGCATGAGCAGGAGCTCATGATTTTGTAGCTGAGGAGTATGATGTAGGAGAATCTCTCCACGCTAGCCAGCCAACCAGCCAACCACATCAGTGCGCATGCATTCAAACGCTAAAAGAGAGGCGTAGCCTCATCTAAATCTGAATTCAATGTAATTTAATGGTTTAGGTTGTTGAGCCAGGAAGCCATGCCTTTGTGAAGGTGTAGAGTAGATTGTCCTTTAATGTGTGTAATGGATGAGATCTAGATCTGATTCTAGACTAGACGACCCATTCAATGTAATTGAATAGGGTAGGTGAATCTGGAGGGAAGCGCTCGAAGAGCCCCCTCAGGTAAAATATATTTTCAAATCTCATTTTGGGAGGTGTTTGTAGAGAGTTAGGAGGTAGAAGAGAAAGAGCCAGAGAGAGATCGAGAACACCTTGTAATTATAGGCATTTTCCATTTAATATATATAGAGAAGTTTTTCCTGCATGAATTCTGTGTTATGTGAAATCTCTGTGTGTGTTCTTTAATTATTCTGTAAATGTATGTTGTGGTTGTATGTTTGCAGGGAGTCTGTTTGATTTCAGTTGAGGGTCTTTGAGGTTTCATGCCAGGAGGGTATGACAGAGTGCTTAGGACTCTAAATACTGGTGCACTGATGCACTTCTGAACTCTGTGGGGTTAGACAGAGACTTGTTGCGGCACAAGAGCTGGAATCAACAACTCGGTGAAGACCTTAGGTTGCTGAATACCTTGGAGGCAAGGTTGTGTATGAGAGACACAGTTGCAAACAAAACTTTTCTATGAGTTCTATGGAGCTCTGCCAAGTGGGAATCGAGCATAGGCACAAGGTGCATTTGAGGAAGAACTCTGCTGAGAGTTTGAAGAAGAACTAGAATCACTAAGGATTCTGTAAAGCTCTGCCAGGTGGGCATCGAGCGAGTGCATAGGTGCGCAGGAAAAGGAAAAGGAGACAGAATTGTTGAACATTCTGTGAAAGAGAAGAAACTCTACCAGGAGGGCATCGATTCAGTGTGCAGGTAGGCACAAAAGAGAAAAGAACTCTTTGAGTTCTGGAGCTGGAGGAAGTATCCACTGAAGGATCTTCACTGGGTTGCTTAACACGCAGAAAGACTCAGCAAGAGGTTGCTTGAGTAGGAAGCCAGGAAGGCATTATATTCTCCATCTGCAGGAGAAGGAAGGAAGACAAAATCCCTTAAGGGTCTGAGTGGTTTGCATAAGCTCAAGAGGGCCAGTGTTTTCATACACGCAACGAAGCTCAAAGTCGAGGAGTTCGCAAGAGGAGGAGACATACAAAGGTTGAGTCCTTTGGAAGACTTGGAATTCTTCCAAGTGCAGGAAGAAAGTGCATAAGCTCAGGAGGGAGCAACAACAGCCATCATATCGGCTGGGAATTAGATCTGGACCGTTGGTGTTCGCGTCCAGGGAGCAGCCGAAGGAGCACAGAGAAGGAGAATGGATCTGATTCGTTAGATCTGGTTCAGGATCTCCGACAGCCGTCGGATCTGTAGAAGTTGCGAGGGAGTTAAGTCCTCATGAACAGGAGGAGAAATCCCGACAAGAGGTGGAGCCATTGGGATATCGACACTCGGAAAATTGGGATTCTCGAGGTCATGCAAATCGGGACGTCACAAGTCTCGAAATCCCGACGAGGATCTGGACCATCCGTTAGCAGAGACATGTGGCGGAGATCGAGCAACCGTCGGTATATTGGCTATCGGGAAATCGGAGTTCCTGAGGTCGAAAGAATCGGGACATCAAAAGTCTCGAAACCCCGAGAATAAATCTGATCCTTCCATTTGAGAAGGACGCATGGCAGTTATTGAGCGCAACTGGGGAAAGCTCGACAGGGGGACATTCATCGAAGAATCGAGATTCAGAGTTTCACGAGTCTCGTGAACATTTGCAATTGGAGTCACGATATTGCGAAACGTGATACTTCGACAGGAAGAGAATAGCATGGGGCCACAGAGGAGTCGGCGAGGAGGACAGGTGGCATCCCATATCTGGTATCGGGATATCACGGATTCCGTGAGTGGAGTGTTTGTGCATTTCGGTTTCACGAAGTTCGAAATGCCGATGGGGTAAAGGACCGTTGAAAGGTCAAGTCCATAGTGTATCGGGGATCGGTATTTCGTGAGTCCCAGAGACAAGGCACCCAGGACACTTGAAGTCGTGAAATCGCGAGGAGATATTGGAACCGTCCATCCATTTGGGATACGTGTCGGAGATCCAAAGAAAGTCGGGGATCGACATATCGGGGATTCCGTGGACACGAAATATTTGCAGTTTGAAATCTTGAACCCTGAAACCCCGAAAGGAGGAAGGAGCCAGCGTGGGAGCCAACTGTCAGCAGAGCAGAGGAGGCAAAAAGCTCTGTTGAGTGGGGGCCACCTGTCAACCTGTCGGGATTTGGAGGATTGGGAATCCCGTGAGAAAATGCATTGGGGCAATAAAAACCTCGAAACCCCGAGAAGTAAGGCTACAGTCATGGGGTAATGGTCGTATGGACCTAGAAGACTAGCCCAAGGGGACTAGCGAAAGTTGGAGCGCGTCAGGAATCAGAGGATCATGGATCCAAAGAGCGAGTGTATTTGGACATTGAAAAGTCCGAAACCCCGATGAGGAGGTATGGCTGCGGTCATATAGGGGGAGGTCACGTGGACAAGGAGCATAGCCAGGAGGGCTAACGCATATGGGCGTGCATCGGTGAATTGGTTCATCGGTTATCAGGGATTCGAGAGGACAGTGACTCTCGACATCAAGAAGGACAAAACCCCGAACCCCGAAACTGGGTTGGGGACAACCACGGTTAGGTGCAGAAGACCGCGTAGGTGAATGAAGGACCTGTGGACCGGGTTTTAGCAGAAGATTCCCGAGGGAATCCAAGGAGTCGCTTCGGCTCAGCAGAGGGGAGAAATTGATCAATCCTGTGTTGTGGGTGTCAAAGGAGATAGCTCGCGCCTGCGTCAGGCCATAAAATTCGTGAACTATGAAAATGAACGACAGTCAGTCAGACTCATGATGTAGAGATATAGATGGACATGAAATCTTCCACTCCGTCATCCTGGGAACCCGCGAGCATATACATGGGACTAAGTATAGAATCATAAATGGATAATAGAGGGTAAGAAGAAAAGAATGAATGACTAAGTATAGAAGAGGAAAAAGAAAGGGAGGTAAGAACTGTATGCCACACAATACAAAGAATACAATCGACATGAAAGAAAATTGTTATGTAGGAACACATGAAAAGAAAAGATGGAGTACAAATTTATTTATTTCAAGATAGAAACACAGAAAATATAATTGACATGAAGACAAGTCAATGTATAGGAAGATATGGAGTATCCAAGGAGGAAAAAAAAGAGAGCTGCAAACCAGTTCAACAAATAGAGATAGAGTAAACGAAAAACTATTGGATATGGAACACAGGTAGAAAAATGCACCTTTGCATGGATTCTTCTACATTTCTGGTTAGGATTTCTTTGCAGTGTCTAGTTTTCCTATTTGTTTCTATGAACAAAATAAAAAAACAAAATGGACATGAACATAAGTTGACATGTAAAGAAAAATACAAGTGCTATGTACATAGACTAAATAAAATAGAATAAGAGGAATAGAGTAACAGATAGTGTTAGAAGAATGTACCTTTTTTTTTTTTTTTTTAGTTCATTCAAGTTTGTGTGTGTGTGTGTGTGTGTGTATATATTTTTTGTAGAAAAAAAATTGTGACCAAAATCAATTACAAACTAGGGAAAACTAAGAAGTTGGATATCTCGATTTTCTACAACAAGATAGACAGATATGCTTTGAAGCATAGAAACATGATTATGCAATATGCCTGATGTATATTTCATAATTCAAGTGCAACACCAACTATGTGGTGACTAGACCAGTATGTGTACAAACCAGGGAAAACTAAGAAGCTGGATAATTTGGTTTTTTGCAACAAGCTACATAGATATGCTTTGAAACATAGAAATATGACTTTGCAATATGTTTGATGTATATTTCATAATTCAAGTGCAATACCAATTGTATCGTGATTAGACCAGTATGTGTCTAAGATAAAGATGTTGTATTGAGGAATGGGCACATTTTACCACACATGATCAATAAGCGAGTTTTGCACATGGCTTGTGTTGTTCAAAAGAACGCAGAGACTGTATTTGCACATGTAGTTTTCCAATTCTTTTGTTATGGCATTATTTTATAGCATGTCAATATTGAAGTCTCCTACAAGAACAATGGTTCCATTCAGATGAAAATGGCCTAATGCATTGGAAATAACATTTAGTATGTTGGATAATGTTTCATTGGGAGCAACATACAGATTCGGTATTGCAATTTCTATTCCATGGAAAAATATTTTTGCAACCACCATCTCAACATTCTTTTCTTTGAAATGTATATGGTCCAAAATTGGTACATGTTTTTTCACCAATATCATCACCCCATGTGTAATGTAACTTGATATCCAATTGTGATTTGGAAATTGTTTGTTTTGCATGCATAATGCCATGTATTTTTCTTGCAAGCACAAAATATCAGATTGCATTGTATCATAGTCATTGAGTATATCATCCATGTGTGCATGTAATCTGCGTGTGTTAAGTGAGAGAATTGATACAGATGACTTTGTTTGTATGAATTGGTAATCATACTGCAGATGCCATTTTGTGGTAGTCCTGAGGAGTTCCATTTCAATATCAAATTTATGTTTGACTTTGAAATTATCATTTGTAAGAGGACTTAGTAAATACAAGGAGTCTATACTTCTGACACGAGACAATGTTGTGTATACAAGTCCATGTATTTGAATTCTAACAGGTTGAAATGAAACACTATCAAGTGTTATTCCTTATGATCTGTGGACTGTACGTGCACATGCAAGTTTAATTGGAAACTATTTTCAAATCTTCAGTCAACCTGTCTTTGTCGATGTCGATACTGGCTTTGATATTCGAAAAATAGATGTCCAATCGCTTGCAATGTTTGAATTATATAGATAATCCAACTTTCTTGCTTGTCGCTTGCCTGTATGCGGTTCATGGAACTTAATCCAAAGGACATCAAGTTTTTTCTGTTTTGGTATATCCTTTGAGTATTCCATCTACACCATTGACCAAGCCATCCTGTGAATCATAGTTGCAGGCATATATTTCAACCAACATTTATAATTCCAGGACAAGCTGCAAAGGTAAAGTGGTTGTATGTTCATGATGTGGCACATTTCCATGGTTGTCTTCTTCCAAGTCAATTGAATTGATGACTATATCATTTCCAGGCATGAGCGATAGCATGTACCTATTATGCATTTCAACATCCTCATTTGTGTAGAACAGGTAAGGGAAAGTTGGGTTTGTTGGTGCAGGTCGCAAGAACCTTGAATTGATATATGTTGGGTCATTATATGTTTAGTTGTTTGTTCGCATTCTATTCAAAATTGCAATAAATGTTTCATCTGTCTGTCACATTGTAGTATGCAATTCAAAGAATTTAATATTGTCTCTCCAGAAGTCATGCGTCACTGTTTTCATGTTAACCGTAGGTTGTTCAAATATCAAATAATCTTGGATCGGTTGTGCCTGGTAAACATCCCCACATAATATCATGTCAATGTTTCCAAAGTGTTTTGTGTGCACATGTTTTATGCTTCTTAGTCAGTTGTCAATGGAATACAAGAAGCGACTTCCAATCAAATATGCCTCATCTATAAAGACAATTTGGAGTTCATCATAAATCTTAGACAAGGTATCTAACATTTCCTTGCTAAGTGGAAGAAACTATGACTTGTTAAAAGGCATTAAAAATGCAGAGTGGACTGTTGTTCCACCTGCATTATATGCAACTTTTCTTGTGGATGCAACTATTAGGTCCTTTGATTTCATAGGATCAGAGGAATTGTTTGAATCATAGATTCGTATAAGCATTTGGAACAATGATTTCGTTGTGAATGTCTTGCTAGTTCCTGCTCCGCCTATAAGGAACAAGTGCACAAGAGTGTCCATGTTCAATCATTTTTCAAGCGCAATGTCCTTTAGAATTGTTTGGTGTTCTCGATTCAATAGACGTCTTATTCTATGGTATTCATTATTTTCAATAAGGAAAGGATGTTTTGTAACTTGAAAACCAATATTGATACGTTTTTCAATGCCACCTGCTCGAGGACGAGGAAAATATTATTGCAAGTCATATGACTCGCAGGGAGTTCTGGTTGTTTTTGGTTTATGAATGTCTCATCAAGATTGTCAGGGTTTTATAGCTCATTAACTGCAATTTCTATATCACCCCATGTTGTATTAACATTGTAAGTAAATCTAGCTTCATTGATTTGCACTGTAGTCTCAGAGGAAACATACACAGCTTCCCATGTAGATAAGTTATGTTTTAATGTCTATTTGTTTTCATTGAACGTAACGTATAACAACATTTTTTCTCTACAATAGTTTTCATAGTCAGAATGTTTATTATATTTGACAAACCGTATCACAGAGGGTTTTTTTCTTTTTGATATGGGCACACCATTTTTTTTGTAATGCGATACAAATTCTACTAAGAAGATATGCCTAATAGGAGATGGACGTTGGAGGTAATAATCAATAATAGAGAGACATAGCACGTCTTATGAATTGTCAGGCTCTTGTTCTAGAAAACACGGTGTTTTAAGCACAAATGTGTGTTTCTCAAGTGGAGATGTGTTTATGAAGACACATTTTCTTGAACTACAATTGAGGGGTAGGGAAAGTGCAATGTGGACTGCTTGTTGAATAGACATTTGTTGAATATTAAGCAATGTATTTCCAAGCGTACGTATCATTTGTATGGAATCAATATGACTTCTTTCATGTTCTTTGTGTATTCTTTTGAATGAACTTGTCATAGATTTGTCAACCTTTGTCATATACGAAGTACAGTACAACACTGCAGCATATGCATTGAGGACGTACTGTGCATCTGTATTTTCATTCCACATAACTGGCATGTCCTTGGAGAAATTGTTGTTCCAGATATGGGAAAGTTTTTGTTTAAGGAAGATTGTTGGTTGTTTAACCGTACATTGTATGGATTGGATGTATTCATCTTTTGATAGATTTAGCTCTGTCAAGAAGTCATTGAAGCTCATAACTCATCAAACCCTCCTTGTTATAGAAATGTGAACAAGGATTTAGATTTCTCAACGAAAACATTTTCCTCTAAACTAAGTGGCTCTATGATTCTTGTTTCTCTCATTGGTAGCACGGGGAAGTTGTATCTGCAATGCGGTTTTTTTCGTTTTCTACAACTTTTGTATGATAATGTCTATGAACTTTCACAAGTTCTAGATCCAAATGATCTGCGTTGCATGTTATGTATTTGTCCATAAATTGCTCGATCTATGAATTGTTGCCAGTGCCATAGACTGGTGCACCCTCTATCCACAACAGTGCGTGGTCATGTTCATTCCCCCTATTCTGGAATTCAATCACAAAAAAGTAGTCTGATATTTTTCTGAAAAACGTTTTATCATGGAATATCAATTGTCTCAAAGCATTTATTCTATGTCTATAGTAGCAAGTACATGTCACTGGGTCTTTTCTTATGAGGTAGTCAATGTCATTATTTTCCAGTGTATCGATTTGTTTTTTACGTTTCATGTTCCTATGCAAGTCAGATACTGCAGCCACCAATGGATCCCAGCAATGCTCTGCACTTGTAAATGTGATGAAAAATGTTGGCGGGTCAGATCATTGCAAAAATAGTTTTCTTGTTTTGTTGCAAATAGTCAAGAGAGATGCGAATGTTTTTGAAATCTATGTATCCAATATCAAATTTCAGTATTTTTTCTAGGTTTACTTTGTACTTGACATCCTTGGCGAACAAATTTCTTCCTCGTAACTGGCCTTTTCTTATTTGGACCCACATGCAAGACATCACCTGCTCTATTATTATGCGCATTGTTTTGAAAAACAAATTTGTTATGTGATAAGAGAAGTCATCGCTTGAATGTAGCAGCTCCCATCGAACTATTTCATGGTAACTAAATTGTTATGTAATGTCAGTGGGATGTGGATCTCCATATAAGAGTGTTGGGAAGTTCATTTCCTCAACAAATTTGTCCTTAAATATTCCAAGTGGACGTTTCCCCTCAGTAGGTGCAATTTCGACAATATTGTCTTGCAAGTCATGAATGCACTGTGAATCAGTGAATCCATGCACCAATGTCTCAGCAGGTGTTTCATTCTCTGATTCATCACTTGTATCAAATTCACTAGCAGTTTCGAGAGTCTCTACAAAGTTGTCATCCTCTTCTCCAAGAACATTGTTCCAGTTCTCATTTATACAAATGTTTTATGCTTTGTACAGAGCCCTGTAACATAATTCTTTTAATTCTTTCATAACAACATGCACAGACACTTTGAATGTTTGATACACATTTTTGTATTGCAAGCATCTTTTGAGAGCCACTGAAATTGTCATTGTATCGCTAATGAATTGTGGAAAGGATTTTTGCACAACATCTAGTTGAACATGCGCATTAATAATTGATCCTGTTAAGCCCATATAGGGTCGTTTATAGCCCCATGGCCTAATTTGTGAAAATGCAATTCATAGAGACACAAGTCTCTCTTCAAGTTCTGTAAGTGCACTTACATATGGTAGTGGTGTATTACATCTTCTTTGGTCAGGGGTTGCAAATTGTGGCAGTTATCCATTTTCAAGCAACCGTTTGCATGGAAGACAAATTTTGCCATGGGAAAATGTTTTATCATGTGTTGTCAAGTGGAGGTATTCTTCTTCCAAATCAGGCGTGAAAGACTTACTGTTTTTTGTGAAATTCAATTGATCGAAAATTTCACATGCAATGGAAGGAGTGTCTTTGATTTGTTTCATGTAGGTCTGTCTTGCATCTTTCTTCCACAGGGAAGTATGCATAAAAAGTGTTTGTTGGTTTTCATTGGTAGTAGTTCACAGTGTTGCTTCTAGCCCACAAAATGTGATTTTTTCCTCTCGGACAGTTTCATGACCATTGTGGGATATGTGACCGTACCTTTTTTTGTTGTGTTGTGCACAAAAAGAAAATTTTAGATTGTGATATGTCAGTTTCTCTCTAGAAGGAAGCGTGGCAATGTATTTTTTTCTCTCGCATATGACCTTTTTCAAGTTGTGGTAACTTAGTCTACGTTTCTTGTTCAAGGGAAGGATGACCTCATGGAAGCTGGGATGAATTTCACTCTGATTAAATAGCATGCGATGCTTATGTACATTCAATGTGGTTTGGCTGGCATTGACACTAGACCCTGGAACGACAATATTTCCTATATCACCAATGTTTTTTTTTCTCTCACGTATGAACTTTTTCAGGTTGTGATAACTTAGTCTACATTTTTTTTTAAGCCCTATATGGCCTCATCACAACTGGGAAGAATTTCATGAATGACCTTTTTCAAGTTGTGATAACTTAGCCTACGTTTTTTGTTTAAGCCTTGTATGGCCTTATCGCAATTGGGGGGAGTTTCATTCTCATTAAAAAGCATGCCATGCGTATGCAATTTCGATGTGGTTTGGGTGGCATGGACATTGAACCCTGAACCAATGATATGTCCAAGCAAAGGTTGATAATGGATATGTGTCGTATATGTTTTCAACGAGAGGATGTCAATTTTCCAGTCGTAATTTGAATCAATAGACCAGGAATGGACAGTGCCATCTAGCAAGGCCGACCAGAGTTGGATATTTACTCTGAATATGATAGATAACCATTGTAAACAAAATCTTCCACCCTCCACATTTCCTTTTTCATATGGAAGTGCCATGTTTACAAGGTATTCTTTCCAACTTCCAATTGTCGACATATTTTCTAGGAGATATGGCGAAAGGTGTTGATGAAAGTAGCTAAAAGCCTGTTGGTTGCCGCCTATAATTGCATTGCAAAAGGAATTTACAATGTAAAGCCGTAACGACTGCACATCGAACTCTGCTGCTACCAAAAAACAAATTACATTGAACAAACTATCTCCACAGCTAGATACAACATTTGTTTCTATCTGCAAACCATGACAGTCTATGCAATGCATAATCTGTTTCCACTGCGATTCAAGGTCTTTGAAAATGAGGGACAAGTAAATATGAGGTCCTCCAAGATTGCATATGGAAAATTTTATGTACAGTAGTGGTTCATAATGACCACTGACAAGATTGGCATCATGGAACAAGATGAAATATGGATTGCTAGATGCAGTTTTGTTGAATAGTAGATATCTTGTTTTTCTGGTCAATGACCATATTCCAATTGATATATTGAGCCACTTATACAGAAACCATATAAAAAATGTATCTCCCCAAAGTCCCCTCTCACGTGCAAGCAAAATTGGAGATGCAAACAACCGCATCTTTGAAAAATACGTAGCGACATGATGTATTCCATGCAACTTCCGAAGAAAATCAGATTCCAATTTGTATTCATACGACTCCAATGCCTCAACATCACCATTTTTTAAACAAACCAAGAAATAATCTATCAATCAATTTTGCAGGTCGGTCGAGGAATAATGGAAATGTAGTAGAACCCAAAATGCATTGAAAAGGCAATCTCCTACAGTATACGACAATGAATCCAATCTAAAAGTTCCATTGCTACGCAACACCTCATCAATGATGTCATGTATAATGGAGTGTGTATCTATTTCATATGACTCAACATATATTACTTATTTCATCTCTTAAACTGTGATTCTCAAGTAGTTTCTTAGCTATTTTCAGTTTATATGAAAATAGAGAAAAGGGGAAAAAAGAATAAAACAAAAACAAAACAAAAAAAGAAAAATAGAAAACTACAAGTGCAGAACTGTGTACCAATCCCTATATGTATCCTTCAATCTTCTTCTTGTCAAATTCAATTCCCCCTAGTCGCCATAGCAGATGACAAGAAAACAAACCTACACTGACTAGTGAACCAAATAGAACAAACAACACAAATAAATAACACTATAAATTTGTTGAGCACAAAGACCGATTTGAACCTATTCATGTTGTGCATCCTACAAGCTTCTCATAGGAATAATATGTTCTGCAAAATAGAAAGAACGGGACAAAGGAAACAAGTGGACGAATTTTTTTGACCCAAAGAATAAAAGCAGTCCCTGTCACTACACCCTAACGGATGGTTCCCCCTTGTGACAGCTCCAAATTCATTTTCTAAACCCCCGTGCATTGAAATTTTAGAAATAGGTATGGCACAATATCCAAGACGTGGAAGTTAGCATATGAAGAGACATGGTTTCCAGGAACAGAAAATAAGACCACACAGAAATATGTTCTGGAACAAAATTTTGAGGGAGGGACTCCTACCATTGAAAAATCTTTCCAGCAAGGTGCAAAACACCAAGTAGAAAAAAAGGAATAGAAACGAAACGATGGCACGAAAACTTACCTGTCAATGAGGGATGACAAGAGCTCATCCACAAAACTTGCAAACCACAACAATAGGTTGTCCAACAAATTGCAAAGTTGAAGAACAACAAACCAGTGAACAACAACGAAGAGGTCCAACTGCAACTGTAGGACCTCAACTTTGCAAAGTTGAATCAAACAATAACAAGAAGCATGGAACGAACCAACGAACAAGCATCAACCACTGAACCAGTGATGTCGGTGGAGAACAATTTTGCACAATTTCACTACAAACAACACCATCAAAAAAATGGAACGAAACTGTATTGCAACACATCTGTAGAATAAAAATTTAAGGTTGCGAGACCTGTTAGGTAAACACTTAAGACTGTCAGAACTGTCGAAGGGCATCGCCCTGTGCAAACATTTAAGAAATAATGCAGCGTGGAAGACCTGTTTACATACGCAATAATGACATAGACTCTCGAAGCACACAACAATAAAGAAACAATCACACCTAGTAATAGTAATATTAATAATATTAACAATAGTTCGAACAATGGATACTATGGTGAAAAAAAAAATGAGTGAGATGACAAAGTAATATGAAAACTGACTATCCATGTGCAATAAAACCTCAAATCTATTAGTACAAACTTTGGATATCTAAACATTTCAATACGAATAGTACAAATTAAGAAAAACACCGTACATGATAAAACTTTGGATATGGAAACATATAATTCATTGGGAATAGTGAAGCTGGCAATAAGACCTCAAATCTATCATCCAATCAGATCATGACATATATGGGTTTTTTTTATTATATAAAAAATAATTCTTTTACTTATGTAGTTCAAACATTAGAAAGTATGAAAAAATTTGTAGTCAAACCACAAAGTAATATGAAGTCAATGAATTATCGATCGCTATAGTCCCTCTATGCCTTTTGTAGAGACTAATAATTCATAGTACCATCGACAACTATTTTAACAATTGTTTTTTTATCAAGGATGCCACTTGGAGATAGTAAAATAGATTTGGGGAACATTTATCTAGAATTGCATGCATCATTTAAAAACCTTACATAAATGAGTAAATTAAGAACCAGTTGCAACTATTTTTGAAAGAGACTTGGACTTGGTAGAGAAGATATGCATAACTTTAAGAAACTTGCATAACTTCTTGAATCACATTGAACCTATTCTAATAGGATTCAAAACTTGAGTTAAGGATTTTCATACTTACTTTAAAGGATACAAATGATCGATTACATTATGTACTCTCACAACCCTGGAAACTAGCTTTCTATGTTCATATATACAATGATAAAAATGGCTTTAGGTTTCAAACCAAATAAACACTGCAAGAAGACTGAAAGAGTTATCAATATGCACCCCAATTTTGGTTTGATTCCTAACCAAAGGATTTAAGTAATCAATTTTCCCACGGATAGGGATAAAATGCATTGAACCACAAACATCTATAAATGGGTAATTAAAACAAGAGAATTACTAGGCTAAGCTAGATGTCCTTAGGGCACAAACAAGCTTATGACACTAAGAAAATATTCCGACTTGAACAAATACAACATCTCTCAATTTCATGCACAGCAATGATTTTATTTCTCCAATGCAAATTAATATTGGTGCCTTGTCAATGGGTTTTGGAGTCTTCTTGTGTAAGGTTATATCTACTACTTCTATAGGGATGTAATCCCTTTTACTCCCTAGAGCAAGTAAATTTAACAAGATATATCTAGGAGGGTGTAAGCCCTTTTACTCCCTAGAGCAAGTAGATTTAACAAGATATATATAGGAGGGTGTAAGCCCTTTTACTCCTCCTAGCAACCTTTTGAAATTGCGTATCCATAACAATTATGATGAATCTTGGTGGAGGTTGTATTCCCTTATACTCCTCCAAGGGTCTAGACAAGAATAACCATGAAAAAAGAAATAAACACCAACAATATGCAAAAATTCCAAGTACCAATTCTAAGAAAATAGCTAGATAAACACTTATTTAACAAGAACATTCCATCACCATAGAAAGAGACAAGAATCCAAGAGATAGTGCACCATTTTAGATCGAAAGAAAAGTGTTTAAGCATCCAAAAATTTCACAAGAGAGAGGGATGTGATTTTCCCAAGAGGGGCAAAAATTCCATCCACAAAGTATGTAATTCTGAAGTGAGATGTATGTCTAAATGAAATGAGAAAGCCTCTATTTAGAGGAGTTATTGCTAAAATTGTTTGTCCACATTAATTAGCATAAAACACAATTAGGGAGGTTGACCTCCTCTAATTACCCTTTTACAAGTTATAATTCAAAATTTACATAAAAATTCCCCTAAAAGGGGTGACGTCATGCCCTAATTAGCCTCCAAGTGAGACATTTTTCCCTCTAGAAGAAATAGTTGGGCCTCCAAAGGCAATGGACCAATCCACCCAGTTCTTTGATGCATGTTAAGAGTCTCTCTCCATCAAAAGGTTCCAATTCATCATCAAAACCATGAACACCATCGAACCCTATCCTTCCACATGTGATGTCATACCCTAGAAGTGCAGTGTAAGGATTCCAAAGGTAAGTTGTTGGGGATAGGAAGGATATAAAATCACCTATAGGGGATACTCAGGTGCCTCCAAAGGTAACGTCTTTGACCCAAGCTTCCAAGAAGAAAGGGTGTATCCTGTGGGCTTCAAGCCCCAAGTGAAGGTCCAAGTGACCTTGTGCCTTCACAAAATGACTTCCACATGTCAAGGCCCTACAAAGACAAGCAAATTCACCCTCAAAGGGATCACCAGTCTCAATAATCATACCAAGTAAGATATATATAATAAAAGAACCAAAAACATGTGAATCAACTCACCCCTCTCAAAATAAAAAAATTCTCAAAGACCTTATGCAACTTGCCAAATTTAGGTATGAGAGGGTTGTCATGGTGACCTATTGGGTGAATCATTCCCCAAGTTAAGGGGTGTTTTCTAGGTGGCCCCTCTCTAAGTCATGTGAAGAGTATAAGTTGGATAGGGTTAATGCTTTTGAGCATGGATTTTTCTTGACAAAGAAGGGCTCATATTGTCTCATTTATGTAGAGGGTGTGCTACCCTTCATCCGCAATGCATGGGTTTTCAAATCCATTTTGCCATTTAATTTATTAGAGTGTTCCCAGGTTGAAGCTAAAGTGGGACTTCTACCTAAGCATGAAAAACATTTCCCACCTTAACTCTACCCTGGTCACACTGTGCTTCCCCAAGTTGAAGATGATGTGTGGGACTTCTACCTAAGCATGAGAAACATTGTCCACACACACTCTACCTTGGTTGGCATGTTCAATTAGATATTATTTTATGGGTCCCTTAGTTTTTTTTGTGAGAAACATTTCATTGTTCTTGTGATCCCTAGGCGAGCATCTGGAAGGTTTATGATTGRCTTTAATATTTTTCTAGCTACAAGTCGTTGGGCCTTCAACCCCTTCTTCCCATGAAAAAAGGTACAAGCCCTACTTGGGTCAATGTGGCCTGAAAACCAAAAATATGAGGAAATAAAAGGAATGAAGAGTGGAAAGTGGCAAGTYTGTGTGGGAGTGGTATGATGAATCAYCAAGGAGACCTTGCAGTAGAAATCCTTTCCCTGATGGTGACCACTTACTAGGACACAATGTCAACCATCAAGGGGAAATAAGGAAAMTAGCATAATTTCCAAGAAAACATTTTCAAAATCAAGGAAGAACCCTTTGCAACATATTCAAATGCTTCATTTATTAAAATGACACTTACCACAACACCAGACTCGTTACCTCATGAGAAAGACTCGTTGTCCAGACTCGTTGTCCTTCGTGAGCTAGCTGGTGTGGTGAATGGTGCAGTCATCGATGTCATGGTGATGGGTGGTGTGATGTGGGGCTCTTCCTATTGGTCTATCAATCAATACTCCATGTATGCAACCTGAGGGCCTCATTATCTAGGATGATCTCCACACAAGGGATCATTCATTTTCACACCATGGAGAAGATCATTAAAATACTAATTGATGATAGGTGGCAAAGAATAATTAATACTCATTAATAATTTATTTATGATGTAAAAATGATTAATACTCTAAGTGAGTGAGAAACTCATGTATTATTCATGCAAATTTTAAAAATGATTAATGCTTGAAGTGAGTTTGAGAATCTCATGTATTGTTCATTTAATTGTAAAAATGGGAAATTAGTGTGAGAATCCAACTCACAAATTAGTTTCCTAATTTTAAGGGGAAATTACTTTCCTAGTATCAAGGAGGAAGTTAAGGGTCTCTTGAGTTGGTTTGGACTCTTCCTCACTTTACCACAAGTGGTTTCAAAGTCTCAAGGAGGAAGTTAAGGGTCTCATAAGTTGGTTGAGATACTTTCTCAATTTTGTCCTTGACTTGTTATTAGATGCTAAATTTGCAGATCGTGTCTCCTTGAGTTATGGAGTTAAGGGAAACTATATAAACTCTTATGAAAGCTATAGGTTTCATCTTTGGATGAAACCTTTATGGACCATCCCTTGGTGGATCCATTTATGGAGATAGAGAGAGAGAGAGAGCTCAATGTAGTCCTTTTGGAGTCTGAAGAAATGTCACTTATGTGAGAGCCTTAAGTTTTTTTTGTGTAAGAGAAGGTTACTCTGGGTTTCATCCCTGTAAGGAGCATGTGCCACATTTTGTGAGAAGGTTTTGTCCCTTTGGGAAGGACAATAAAGCGATTTGTATTCCAACTGGATCTAGAGATGTAGGGAGAAGGTTTTCATGAACTCCGTTAACAACTCGATGATCTCTTATCTCATATTTTCTTTTGCATGTTTTGCTTCCACAATTATGATCATAAAATTCATTAAGTAATGGATTATGAGATTAATATCACATTCACCAAGTTAATATTCAATTTGGATTCAAGCCTTCCTAAGTACATTTTTTCACCTTTGATGCAATCAAGTTCAATAGATCCACAATTGTAAATTTGACTTTCATTAAGTGGCCTAGAACCAAATCAAATTTGGTATCAGTGTCACCCCAGTTTTAGATCAAGTGGTATCAGAGTAGGATTGACAGAGATTTAAGGTGTTGAAGACAATATGGGAAAAGCATCAAAGAATGCATGGCTCAAAGAGCTTGAAGAATTCAACCAATGCATCCAAGAAGAGAATGCATAGCTCAAAAGGCTTCTACAAGTTGCAGAGGATGAGAATCAAAAATTGAGACTCATGTTAGAGAAGTCTATGGAGGAACAAGTTGGAGAATGTTCCACTAGAGAGGAGGAAAAAAGTCCCTCCAAGACCAAATCAACTTGTGGCCATGGAAAGTATACTAATCATGGTTCTTGTCATGAAAATGTTGATAGTTGCACATATTTTTAGATAATAGAGGATGCTCTCTAGGTACCAGGTAACCAAGGTGGTTTCCTAACAACCTCATTTACAACTTTACCCAACCAGGAGGAGAAATTGGCCAAGCTTCTGGAAGTTGAACAAGCGTTAGAAACAGGAATGGAGGTAAAGAATTCTCCATGTTCATTTCCTTCCCTTATTAATGATGATGCCTCTTTTGGTGCTTTCTCAAGGCACACCAAAGGCATTGGCTTGAAGTTGTCGAGGAAGGTGGGGTATAAAGAAGGAGGTCTTGGTATTGATGGCTAGGGAATCATTCAACCACTAGAGATTGAAGGAAGACCCGATACGTAGGATTCAGGTATGGTGAAAGAGAATGATCAAACGTAGCAGAAGCAGAGAATTCTTCAAGAAAAGAGTGATATCATCACCAACACCATATTGGGACAACAAGAGTGTTTCAAAGTACTGGAAGAGAAAATCTCTTTACAATGAAGGTGAGAAGGACATGAAGTCACACAACTATTGCACTCACTGCCAAATGAGTGGTCACTAGATCGGGACATGTTGGAAGCTTCACCCCGAGATTTGTGGCACATTGTTGACACTTGAATCCGTTAATATTGAAATGGAAACCATATGGGGATAAAAATCCCCCTACGTTTTTATAGAGGTGGTAATCCTCTCTGTTTCAAGATATTCTTGGAATTCTAGATTTTCAAAATAATATAGGACTTTGAGAAAGTTAGTCGTGATATTCAAATAAATATAAAGGTTGCAGAAAATTAATTTTTTATTTATTAAAGAGAGTTCTTGAGAGATGACCAGGAACCTCACACATCACATATTTGAAAAAGATAAGCAAAATTTCCTCACATCCATCATAATTAAACTAAAGATTTTTTATCACATAAAAATAAAAGAAAATGGCTCGCACGCATAAGAGAACTTTAATAGAGTAGACACATGGGGAGCTCAAATAAAGAAAATGATAGATCAATCTCAAATATTTTATACTAAAAAATCAGATTTATAAAACACCATCAAAACTAATCCCAAAATATTTATCTTGGGATTTCTGAGAAATATAAAGTCCGTTACAAATATTTGAAATTTAAATGTGTATGTCCTTAGGACTGGGATTGGGGCTCCCACGGACCATAAAGCAAATATAAACAAGAAGTAAGTTGTGGAGAGAAGATGGTGGGTGATGACAGAGTAACAAGACCTGGAAAGAAGACATCAAGGAGTTATTAGATTTCAATTAAACCTTTCTAGTCAAAGAAACAGAGTAATTGGATGAAAAACTAATAAAGAAAGAAAAATGTGATCAACATAAACTCACTACTACATATTGAAAAATTTGTGACGAAAGTACTCTTTCGTCGCAACATGCAAGAGAAAAAGTTCAATTTTTCTAAATCCACCCCGTGTTCGTCGCTATCGTGACACATGTAGTTTGACTAAATTATTATAGTCGATGTTTGTTGCAAGAGCGACGACTGTAGTTTGTCCATCACAAGAGCGATAACTTACCTAACCTTAAAATTGACCGTTAAAAATGACCTAAAATAAATAGGTGGAAAAAGAAATATTTTTAGGTCAATATCGTTGCAATTGTGACGATAGTGACCTAGAATTGGACTATAAATATTTGATGATTTAAAGATGTTGTGACAATCTTTCTATAACAACGACGGTTCCGAAAGGGTATTTTTGTGCAGAAAAATGTTGCAGAATGTTGTTAGAGGTGGGGAAAAAAGTAAAGCAGGTGAAAAGGGTGATGGTAGATGTTATTGCCCTTGTAAAAAATGTTGCCTTAGACGTATCGTAAGAATTTTAATAGCAACAACTACAAAACATTGTAGGAAATATGGTCACATTGATGGCAGATTGAATGAATATTGTCCCATGCTAATTAGCTATATATTCATTATCTTTTTTTTCTTTTTTTTTTCAATTATATTGTTTGAATGTTTGTTATAGTATACACTAATTTTGCATGATTTTTTGTAATTATAAAGTTAGAGTTGCCCTCTAACTTTCTGCAGAATATTGCACCAAGTATTAGTAGAAATGATGTTGTACAAGCTGAGGAACATAATCATGACCAGACAAATGAGGATCTCATGGAAGAAGATGATGGGACAAATCAAGTTAATGATCCCATGGAAGAAGATGATGGGACAAATCAAATGATCCAAGTTTTTTTTTCGCAGCCGGATGAGGATGGGGAAAATTATGGTATTTATGATGAACCTCTATTAGAAAAGGAAAATAATCGACTTTATGAAGTATCAAGACCAAATATTCTCTCCGCTACATTGTTGCTAGTGAACTTAAAGGTTATGAATAATTTATTGAACACTTGTATGACACAGATACTAAGGTATGTAATATGTTTCATCTCATAGTATACATAAATGTTGATTTTTTTTATTTGTTTTTAATGTTAATTAATGTGTAAAATAACAATGCAATTTTTACGATTAATATTCTTACATTAACTAGTTGTTTGTTATGTTGTAGATTGTTAGGTGAATTTTTGTTACCATCGTCAAATATTTTACCTCACCCATATTGAGGTTTTCATGCCATTATGAAAGACATTGGAATGGATTATCAAACTATAGATGCATGTCTTAATGACCATATTATATATTATGCACAACATGCTTTGAAAATTGAATGTCCACAATGTCTTATCAGTAGATATCGAACCAATCAAGTAATAAAAAGGGTGCCTCGAAAGGTTCTTCGTCATATTCCCATAATTCCACGTTTGCAACGATTGTTCAGGTGTGAAAGCATAGCACAATTTATGGATTACCATGCATGTAACAGAAGTGGATATGGTGTTCTTCGAATGCCTTCCGATGGTTCTGCATTTAGGGAAATTGAGGAAAATGGGCATATTTCAAAGATGAACCTCGTAATGTTAGGCTTTCATTGGCAGCTGATGGTGTTAATCCATTCAGAGACCTTATGTCTATTTACTCAGTGTGGCCTATTTTTGTTATCAACAATAACATTCCTCCTTGGATGTCAATAAAGAGGGAGCACATAATGTTGACAATGATTGTTCCAGGTATTTGTTTACATTAATTTTTTTTAATTTAACATTTTCATTTGTTTCAATTTTTGCATAATATCTTTTGTTTATTTATTTAATTATATATATTAAATGATATCATTCCTTTAGTAATTATGTGTAATTTCAAACAATTAGGTACTTACCAGGTTAAATATATGAATGTCTATATAGAGCCTCTTATCGACGAGCTACTAAAGTTATGGGTTGGCATCACAATGTATGACATATGTAAACCAATCGGGGAGAAGAAATTTAAATTCCATGGAATACTTTTATGGACAATTCATGATGCCCCTGGACTAACACATTTTTG
>SNQJ01S0024925.1:23530-37737 GCA_010110895.2 Picea sitchensis
ATTTCATCTACATGTGTGGAAGTTTTATGCAGAGTTCGGTCTCATTTACAACTCACCAGTTACTTTAGTGTTCTCCTAGCTATGATATGTTAGGATAGATTAGTTTTATTACAATACATAGTCTTCATCTACATTTTTCATTTCATATCCATTCATCATATATCTTCATTGGTAGACTGGACCGTAACCAGTAAACTCCCCCCAAAAAATTAACAATGGTTTTCGGGCTAGATTTTGAATGGGTCTCCTAAACCAAATGATGCATAGTCTAGTTGGGACCATGTATCAGGGAGTACCCCTTATGTTTTTCAAAAAAATTCGGACCTATCAATAGAATTGGATAGAAAAGCATCATGTTGTTTTAGATTGTTATACTAAGGTTTTTGCATGTCTTGATGAGGAAGGGAATCCAAGGACAACGAAAGGTATTCCAAGGCCTATATATGTCTGAGATATTTCAACATTGTGGATGAAAAGAAGTTTTAGAAAAGGGTTCTAGAGATATGCAACCCACATGGAAGAGCCAATGAAGGATAAAGAGACAATTCTTGAATATTATCCAGTCTTGAGGGAATTTGAAGATGTGTTTGAGGAGTTTCCAGGATTACCACTGAAGAGGGATATTGGCTTCTTTATTGACTTAATGCCTAGAGCTACCCCAGTATCCAAGACTCCCTATAGAATGAGAACACCATAGCTAAAAGAGTTTCAAATGCATATAGAAGAGTTTTTAAGGAAAGGGTACATACACCCAAGTGTTTCCCCTTGGGGTGCCCCGATTCTTTTTTTTAGGAAAAATGATGGAACACTGAGGTTATGTATTAAATTCAAGCATCTGAACAAGGTTACCATCAAGAAAAGATATTTGTTTCTAAGGATTGACGATATCTTTGATTAGTTGAAAGGAGAAAATATATTCCCCAAGTTTGAATTAAGTTTAGGATATCATCAACTAAGAATCAGAGAAGAGGATACTAGTGAAAAAGCCTTTGAGGCAAGGTATGGACGCTATAAATTTATGGTGGTACCTTTTGGGTTGACAAATGCACCAGCTACATATATGTGTCTAATGAATGGGGTGCTCAGATATTTCTTGGACAATTTTGTCATTGTATTCTTGGATGATATTCTTATCTATTCCAAGGCAGAAGAGGAGCATGAGAGACATTTCAGGATGGTGCTACAAGTGTTGAGAGAGCACCAATTGTATGACAAATTGAGTAAATGCACTTTTTATCGAAAGAATATTCATTATTCGAGTCAAATTGTTTCACAAGATGGCATAATAGTGGATCTGTAAAATATTGAAGCAATCAATGGTTGGCCAGCACCAACAAACATTTCATAGTTTAGATCATTTATGGGTCTATATGGCTATTACAAGAGATTTGTTGTAGGATTCTCCAAAATTCCACACCCAATAACATCTTTGCAAAAGAAAGGATTAAAGTTTGAATGGAGTGCGAAGTTTGAAGATAATTTCCAGTGCTTAAAGGATTTTCTAACCAGTGCACCTATTTTGAAAGTTGAGTATCTAGATGAGGATTTTGTTGTGTGCACATATGCATGCACGGAAGGGCTCGGTGGTGTCCTTGTGAAAAATGGACAACTAATTTGTTATGAGTCTAGAAAATTGAAGGAGCATGAAATAATTTTTTCTACACATGACTTAGAGTTCGAATCCATAGTACATGCCTTAAGGATGTAGAGGCATTACCTCATGGGAAGAAAATTTAAATTAAGGACAGACCATAGTGGTCTAAAATATTTGTTTGAATAGCCAACACTAAATGTTAGAAAAACTAGATGGATGGAATTTATTAGAAAATAAAACTTTGATATCAAGAACATAAAAGGAAAAGAGAACAAGGTGGATGATGCACTCAGCAGAAGAATACAGAAAATTCATGATATAGCCATTAGTATGTAGATGAAATATTTAAAAGATAGAATTCTAGAGGCTATAACAACAAATCAACATTATGTGCAAGTTAGAGAAAGCTTACAACAGAATGATATACAACAGAAATATAAGGGTTACAAACTAGAAGAGGATGTAATCCTCTTATTTAGAAATAGATTTTGTATTCCAAATTCTAAAGAATTGAGAAATTTAGTTCTAAAGGATATGCATCATGTGTCATACACTGGACATCCAGGATATCAAAAAAATATTACAGCTGTAAGAGGCCAATATTTTTGGCATGGTATGAATAAATATGTCAAAAATTATTTGGCTAGATTGATGCAGTACAGACACTACCACCACCTCGCGCCCTCCTGCTCACAAGATCGATCTAATCCCTCTTTTGAGCCGAAGCGGCTCTTTCGATTCCGCAATGGAATCTCTAATGAAAATTCGATCCACAGGTTCTGCCCTTTCTTTGTCACAGCCTCTGCACGTACCTGTGACCTTTTCCCCGACTTAATTTCGGGTTTCGGAGTTTCTTTTTTTCTGATGTCGAGAGTTCCTATCCTGTTGAACTCACGAAATCTGATTCGCCGATGTGCTCCCTTCCAGCCTTAGCCCATCCTGGCTATGCCTCTAGTCCATATGACTAGTCCTCGTAAGACTGCAGTCTTATCTCCTTATCGGGATTCGGGGTTTCGCGATCCTCGATGTCACGAACCTCTATCCCCGCAATCTCCCGATCTCTGATGAGCCAAATCCCCGTCTTTGGCCCTTAGCCCCTTCTGGCTAGATTCTTGGTCCACGTGACCACTATCTCACAAGACCGCAGCCTTACCTCCCTTCGGGGTTTCGGACATCGCAATGCCGAAATGCATAAACACCTTGTGCACGGGATCCCCGATTCTCCGACCTGACATCAGCTAGGCCCCACAACAACGGAGATTTCTCCCCCTTGTCGGGGTTTCGGACTTCGTGATTCCAAGCTGCAAGGACTTCTTGTCCACGAGATTCCCGATATCCCGACTTATGATTTCCCGATTGATGATTCTCCTTTCGGGACTTTTCCCGATATCGCTCAATCGCTGCCACGCGTCCCAAGAATGGACGGTTCAGATTACCCCTCACGTTTTCGAGACTTTTGATGTCCCGACTTTCATGACCTCGAGAACTCCGATTTCCCGAGTGCTGATATCCCGATTCCCAAATTCCCTTCAGGACTTTCGCACTGGCGTGAGAAGGGTTAAACACCGTGCACCTCCTGTNGATCCAACGGCTGATGGGATTTCTAAATGAGATCCAACGGCTCACGATCTCCCCTTCTGTGTGCTTCTCCTATTCTCTCCTGGACGTGAAATATTCAACGGCCCAGATTTCTTTGGTTGATCCAACGACTGATGCTACTCCTCCTGAGCGTTGGCGCTTCCTTCCTGCACTTAGAAGAATTCCAAGTTTCCCAAATGCCTCAACCTTTGTCTTCCTTCTCCTCTTGCGGCTCTTCAACCCTGAGCTTCAGCGCGCGTATGAAAATGTTGTTCCTCCTGATCTTTTTCCCCTGAATCCTCAAAGGATTCTTTGACTCCTGCGCCTCTGCAGAGTCTTCATGCACACACAGTGCTATCTCTCTTGAGCTTCTCACATGCTCAGACCCCTAAGGAATTCTATCCTTCTTTCTTCTCCTATAGATGGAGAATGTGTGGATGCCCTCCTGGCTATCCCTCACTCAAGCAACCTCTTGCTGAGCCTGCAGGGTGTTCAACAACCCTGTGAAGATCCCTCAGTGGATTCTTCCTCTAATTTATAGAACTCAAAGAGTTCTCTTATCTCCTATGTGCATGTCTGCACAATGACTCAAATGCCCACCTAGCAGAGTATCTTCTCACAGAACGTTCAACAGTTCTGTCCTCTTCTGTGCACTCCTTGCACCTGCTCAATTCCCACTTGGCAGAGCTCTCAGAATCCTCAGTGATTCTGATTCTTCTTTAAGAACTCACAGCAGAATTCTTCCCTTGTGCACTCCTTGCACCTGCTCAATGCCCACCTGGCAGAGCTTCTGTCTGCAATTGTGTCTTCTCCCACACATCCTTGCCTCCAAGGTGTTCAGTAACCTTGAGGTCTTCCCTAAGTTGTTGACTCCAGTTCTTGTGTCATAACACATCTTTGTCTGAACCCACAGAATTCAGAAGTGCAACCTATGTGCATGGCTATCAGAACCCGCAGTGTTCTGTCACACCCTCCTGGTATGAAACCTCAAAGACCTTCAACCCTGAAATCAAACCAACTCCTACAAATGCACGATAACATACATCTACAGCACATATGAACACTCACAGACATTCATTCAACACAGAATCCATGCAGGAAAAACTGCTTTTGATTATATTAAAATGGTAAATGCTTGTTTGTACAAGGGTGTTCTCGATCTCTCTCTTGCTCTTTTCTTACAACCACTACCACTCAACTACTCAAAATGAGATCCTAAGTCTCTTTTACCTGAGGGGGCTCTTCGAGCGCTTCCCCCAATCTACCTACCCTATTCAATTACAATCAATGGATGTCTAGTCCAACATATGGATCTAGATCTTAGCCTTACAAACATTAAAGGCCGATCTACCTAATGCATACAAAAAGGCACGACTCTACATATCACCAGCTTAGACATTTAATTACATTAAATTCAGATTTAAAATGAGGACTGTGCCTCTCTCTTCAGCTTTGAATGCACGCGCTCAACGTGGCTGGCTGGCTAGCTGGATGACGTGGAGAGATGCTTCTGCATCATACTCCTCAGCTGCAAAATTCATGAGCTCTTTCTCATGAGCTTCCCATCTCAGTTGTGGGAATCCTCCCGGATCCCAAATCATCCTCTGGAGTTGTTCATCCACTCCATTCTGTTGTTGCTTTTGCTGCATTGTTGTTGCTGCTTCCTTCTTCTTGTTCAGCCTCTCCTTGCTGACAGTGTCTGCTGATTGGATCATCAGCTTCATGATCTCTTCGATCACTTCATCCAGCTTCTCCCATGGCTGGCTCTGCTCATGCAGTCTCCTTAGCTGCAAATTTTTTTGGCACATGAGCAGATCATCATGATCTCCCATGCCTCCTTCATCAGTTTCCAACTTCACCTGTTGGATGTGCACACTCTGCACTTTCACCCTTCTCTCCAAGGATTCAATTTGTTTCCACAGGTCAGCAAAGCAAATGTTGTCTACCCCTTTTTCTTCTTCTACTGCAAACTCCCATGTTGTAGTCCTTTCAACTTCCTGGCTGAAAATATTGAGCCATTCCTCAGAATGCTCATCTTCTTCATATTCTTGGGCAACTTCCAAAATCTGCTCCAATCCTTCTTCTTTCCTGACAGTCACAGCTGGTTTTTCTTCTGCTGTTGCTGCACCTGCAACACAGATTTCTACCTCCTCCTGGGAAAGTGGTAGGAATACTCCAATCACCCCAATCATCAGAATATTATCCTGATCTTTCTCCTCCTTTGTCGGTTGCACATGCTGATCCAAACTCATTTCCGAGCTCACCTGCTCTGTCAGCTCTTCTGGCTGATTCCAACTCATCTGCTCATCCCTGCCCACCTGGAAATATGGGATGCTTCCACTACCCTCATGGCAGTCTTCGATATCCCACAGTGACCTCATTTCATTGCCCAGCTGGCAATGTGAATTTCCCCGGCTGTCCTCCAGACAGTTTGTGAGATCCCGCAGTGATCTCAACTCGTTGCCCACCTGGAAAACTAGAATTTCTTTTCTATCCTCATGTTAGTTCTTGATATCTTCAGCTAATCCCATTTCATATTCTTCATCATTGAGACCTCTCCCAGTCTCTGGTTCACATACCTGAACCATCTCCTCAGGTCCCTTGAGGTTTTCAGTATACCTCAACCACCCTTTTAATAGCCTCCGCTGTCTTATGACCATCAACTCCTTGACTGGTCATTTTTCTTTCGGCTTCTTCATGGGCCATTCATATACCCATCTTGGCTTTGCTTTTTTCTACATTCACAGTTCAAGATTTTCTATATTTGCCCTTATTTCAGCGATCTCTTTATCCATTTCTGCAAGCTTTTCTGCCTTGCTCTTCCTCCCAGCATGCCTATGGTCTTCAGTAACCATGGTGTTGTCTTTGTCTACTTTCCTAGCAAACTTGTTGTTGTCACTCCGCACTAAGAGTGTTACCAGCTTCATCCTCCAGTCCTGCTGACTGTCTTCTTGATTGTTGTCTACCTGCAAACAATCGTCACAGAGTCTGCAACGCTCTATCCTCTTTTGCCTCCCTTGCCTGAAATATACAGACAAGAATCAGGCTCTGATACCACTTGATGTAGTACAGACGCTACCACCACCTCGCACCCTCCTGCTCACAGGATCGATCTAATCCCTCTTTTGAGCCGAAGTGGCTCTTTCAATTCCGCAGTGGAATCTCTAATGAAAATCTGATCCACAGGTCCTGCCCTTCCTTTGTCACGGCCTCTGCACGCACCTGTGACCTTTTCCCCAACTTAATTTTGGGTTTTAGAGTTTCTTATTTTCTGATGTCGAGAGTTCCTGTCCTTTTGAACTCGCGAACTCTTATTCGTCGATGTGCTCCCTTCCGGCCTTAGCCCATCCTGGCTATGCCCCTAGTCCATATGACTAGTCCTCGTAAGAACGCAATCGTATCTCCTTATTGGGATTTGGGGTTTCGCGATCCTCGATGTCACGAACCTCTATCCCCGCAATCTCCCAATCTCCGATGAGCCAACTCCCCGTCTTTGGCCCTTAGCCCCTTCTGGCTATATTCTTGGTCCACGTGACCACTATCTCACAAGACCGCAGCCTTACCTCCCTTCGGGGTTTCGGACATCGCAATGCCGAAATGCATAAACACCTTGTGCACTAGATCCCCGATATCCTGATCCCCGATTCTCCGACCTAACGTCAGCTAGGCCCCACAACAACGTAGCTTTCTCCCCCTTGTCGGGGACTTAGATTTCGCGATTCCAAGATGCAAGGACTTCTTGTCCACGAGATTCTCGATATCCCGACTTGTGATTTCCCGATTGATGATTCTCCTTTCGAGACTTTTCCCGATATCGCTCAATCGCTTCCACGCGTCCCAAGAATGGACGGTTCATATTACCCCTCGTGTTTTCGAGAATTCTTATGTCTCGACTTTCACGACCTCGGGAACTCCGATTTCCTGAGTGTCGATATCCTGATGCCCAAATTCCCTTCGGGACTTTCGCACTGGCGTGAGAAGGGTTAAACCCCATGCACCTCCTGTCTGATCCAACGGCTAACGGGATTTCTAAATGAGATCCAACGGCTCACGATCTCCCCTTCTGTGTGCTTCTCTTATTCTCTCCTGGATGTGAAATCTTCAACGGCCCAGATTTCTTCGGCTGATCCAACAGCTGATGCTACTCCTCCTGAGCGTTGGTGCTTCCTTCCTGCACTTGGAAGAATTCCAAGTTTCCCAAAGGCCTCAACCTTTGTCTTCCTTCTCCTCTTGTGGCTCTTCAACCCTGAGCTTCGCCGCGCGTATGAAAACATTGTTTCTCCTAAGCTTCTACACCCAAATCCTCAAAGGATTCTTTGACTCCTGCACCTCTGCAGAGTCTTCACGCACACACAGTGTTGTCTCTCCTGATATTCTCACACGCTCAGACCCCTAAGGAATTCTATCCTTCTTTCTTCTCCTGCAGATGGAGAATGTGTGGATGCCCTCCTGGCTATCCCTCACTCAAGAAACCTCTTGTTGAGCATGCAGGGTGTTCAACAACCCTGTGAAGATCCCTCAATGGATTCTTCCTCTAATTTCTAGAACTCAAAGAGTTCTCTTCTCTCCTATGTGTATGTCTGCACACTAACTCAAATGCCCACCTAGCAGAGTATCTTCTCACAGAACATTCAACAATTTTGTCCTCTTTTGTGCACTCCTTGCACCTGCTCAATGCCCACTTGGCAGAGCTCTCAGAATCCTCAGTGATTCTGATTCTTCTTTAAGAACTCACAATAGAATTCTTCCCCTGTGCACTCCTTGCACCTGCTCAATGCCCACCTGGCAGAGCTTCACAGAACTCCTCAGATCTTCTGTCTGCAACTATGTCTTCTCCCACACAGCCTTGCCTCCAAGGTGTTTAGTAACATTGAGGTCTTCCCTGAGTTGTTGACTCCAGTTCTTGTGCCGCAACACATCTTTGTCTGAACCCGCAAAATTCAGAAGTGCCACCTATGTGCATGGCTATCAGAACCCGCAGTGTTATGTCACACCCTCCTGGTATGAAACCTCAAAGACCTTCAACCCTAAAATCAAACCAACTCCTGCAAATGCATGATAACATACATCTACAACACATATGAACACTCACAGACATTCATTCAACACAAAATCCATGCAGGAAAAACTGCTTCTGATTATATTAAAATGGAAAATTCTTGTTTGTACAAGGGTGTTCTCTAGCTCTCTCTTGCTCTTTTCTTACAACCACTACCACTCAACTACTCAAAATGAGATCCTAAGTCTCTTTTACCTGAGGGGGCTCTTCGAGCGCTTCCCCCAATCTACCTACCCTATTCAATTACAATCAATGGTTGTCTAGTCCAGCATCTGGATCTAGATCTCAACCTTACAAACATTAAAGGCCGATCTACCTAATGCCTGCACAAAGGCACGGCTCTACAACTCACCATTTTAGAGATTTAATTACATTCAATTTAGATTTAAAATGAGGATTGTGCCTCTCTCTTCAGCTTTGAATGCACGTGCTCGACGAGGCTGGCTGGCTGGCTGGCTGGCAGACGTGGAGAGATGATCCTGCATCATAGATGCATGGAATGTTAGAAGGTAAAGGTTGAACACAAACATCATGTGGGATTAATGCAACCATTTCCCATTCCTGAATGGAAATGGGAAGTTGTTCCTATTGATTTTATTACCAAATTTCCTAGGACAACAAGGCAACATGATTCCATCATGGTAGTGGTGGATAAGTTTACAAAAGTTGCACATCTCATTCCAGTGAAAGTAAATCATAAGGAAGACAATATTGCATAAATTTATCTGAGACAAATTGCTAGGCTACATGGTGTTCCCAAGGCAACAATATTGGATTGAGATCCCAAGTTCACTTGCAATTTTTGGAAGGGGTTATTTAAAGGATTTGGGACCAATTTGAATTTCAATACAACATATCACCTAGAGTCATATGGGAAGAGAGAAAGGATTAATCGAATAATTGAATATATGTTGAGAATGTATGTAATGGACAAGCCTTGTAGGTGGGAGGACTATATCCATTTAGTTGAATTTTCGTATAATAATGGGTATCGAAAATCATTGAAGATGAGTCGGTTTGAAGCATTGTATGGTAGAAAATGCAACACACCACTAAGTTGGGATAATCTAGTAGACAGAGTTGTGATTGGACCTGAATTTTTAAAGGAAATGGAAAAACAAATGGTAAATATCAGGAAGAATTTGAAAGATGCACAAGATCAACAGAAGTGCAACATCCATATTTTCACTAACCACATTTTCATAAAACCGATTATTATTTGACACTTGTGTGCAAGCGATCTGGCTAAACATGGTACATTATGATTATCTGATTTGGTTTATGAGTTTATACTATGATTGAGTATTGAAATTTTGATGTATTATTAATATTGATGTATAACATTGACAGGTATTATGATGAGGTTTCCTGAGTGTGCAAGAAACATGACATGATGAGGATGCTAATGGCATCGAAAGAATTCCTTGGACTCTGGATTGAGTTAGGGAGTGGACTATTGACTCTGTTTATGAGTACTTGATTTTATTATGTTTATATTATGATGATGATTTTAGTTATGGATTTCATGTATAATATTTTTAACATCACTTTGACAGTGGATGCAGGCATGGTGACGCTTGCTAATGTGACTCACATATGGATTAAATGGTTCATACAGAGATATAAGATAGATCAGAGAGAGGTGTGGCAATGTCTTTGTCACAGCCTAATAACACTCCCGCCATGACCTGAACTGAAGGTTAACGACTACCTTATTCCAGAGAGTTCCACAATGTCGTGAGGGCAGACTAAGACAGTCATTCACAAAAATTTATGAGGGGCATGCAATAAGGCGGATTCTTTATTATGTATTAATCCTTTAGTCTCACATAAGTTCGACAAGTGGATTATTGAATCCAAGCATCAGACAACTTCTAAACTAAGTCAACTAGCGAGTGGCACCCTTGGAGCACGTAGGTGCATCTTGAAGGGAATGTCGCATGAATAAATTAATGAGTTATAAAAAATCTAGAATACCTTAGAGAATAAAACAAATACTTAGAACTGATAGAAAGAGAATCTAAATTTATACAAATTTATAAATTGGAAACATAATAAATCTAAGTTCAATTGTTATGCCTAATAAAATTTTGTAGAAATGGTCGAAATGGGTCTAAGGGAAATTAGACTAATTAAAATCTAGAAAAGGGAGAATAAAAATTAACACATGTGCACAATGTGTGCATGAAATTAATAAAAATGTTTTAATAAAAAATAAATTATTCATGAGAGAATGGGTTGTCAACATAGAGTTGGGATCCTAAGTCAATCTAGACTCTAAAGCCTAACTAAGAGAAGAGTCCTAATCAAAATCCAACTCTAAATTAGTTAGGAGACACAATAAAAGATAAATTGAGGAACTAAGGGACAATTAGGAGAAAATCTAGGAACTAATTCAGGAGGTGAGAAAATATTCAAATATTCAAATTTATTTAAATTAAAAATAAATAAAACATGTGCAACTTGAGGGAAGAGTGACATGTGTATAGGGTGAATAAAGTTTCAATTGATAATTAAAAATTATCTAATTATGCATGAAATGACAAGTGTTAAGGTGAAAATTATTATAAAAGGAATGGAGAGGTAAGAGCAAAGCACCCTATGATTGGATGACTAAAATGTTGTCAAAAAATTTCATGACTAGTTTACTTGTGTGAGTTAGGTTGCAAGATTTGCAAGAGGTGGAAGCCTCTCCTTGCGAGGGAAAGCTTGACCTATAGTTCTGAAATTTTGTGTGTGAACCCTTTGCATCTCAGGGGGCTAAGGGGGGAGAAGAGTACTCATAGCATTGGCAGGGAGGTACCAATGAAGTCATTGATTAGCAGGCAAAAGGAAAAGGACATTATGCAAGTTTTAGATTGAAAACCACCCCATATATTTTACTCTTTTGGTTACGGTACACAATTTTTATAGTTATTTTATTGTAAAGGAATATTGATTCGATTATTCAATATGCATGGACTGTGAGTTTTAAATTGAAATATTATTTATATACCTATTAGAGTTGATAAAAAAAAAATTATATGAGATGTTGTGTTCTTTTGCACTATTCATACTAACAATCATTCTTCAGTGAAGTGATCTTCTTATGATTTTCAATATTGAACCTAAGGAACACCACCAACTGTATGAGAGCTAGTCAAGCTAGCAACATTTATGTAGAGAGGAAATTTCTTGCCCTACAACACTACAAATATAGTGCAATGGGTCTTCATTGGCACTTGTATTCGATGTATTTTAATGCTTGGCACTTGATGTAAGTTCTTTGTATATTTGATAAATCTGGAAAACTTCAGATCAAGAATCCATTGAATATGATCTGAATATTCAAGCACAACTTGGGTGCCACCCTCTCCACCCTCCTTCAACACAAAAAGGATATATGCCTTACAAAATACATAATCTAATTAAATTATTGGATGTGAAGAGTTATTAGAATTTTTCTTATTCTTGTCTTCCTTATTTCTCCTTGGAGGTCGGCCCCATATCAAATGACCTTTGTCCTTGAAGGTAACATCATCTTATTTATCGCCAAAGATCAGAATTGAAAACCCACTGTGACAGTTTCTAGGTTTTGTGAAACCATTTCAACTTTTTAGTCCCTATGGTCTTGCCAAATTTGTGACTCAGATGTTTTGTTCTTTCTATCCCAATCACAAACGTTGCCCTAAATTGTGAATAACTTAGTATAAACAACTCTTCTATCTTATTTGTAAATGGCTCAAATTTTGTAGATTCATTACAAGTGGTGATGCATTTTCCTGCAGTGGCTTCCTCTTCATCATTCATAACCTTGTGAGAACAACCCTCCACTTCAAACTCAATTATGATGAATCCAGTCCCTGAGCAGAACGAGGTCTTGAAATTCTGGTAAAGTTCCATGAGCCTCTTTTCATCAAGCATCTCTGAATATTTAAGAACTTTCCATGCCTAAAATGATCACAAATAACTTGCTTTTGTTGGAATAATGTAGAAATGATAGGCAAATTGCTAGGGATTGGGTTGTTGTGTTCTTTTTATATTTAGCATGGAGAGGTTTGAGATCCACAATTCATGGATCTATGATTTGGTTTGTTGTGACTATCTCACCTATATATTGTACTCTGATTCCATTAGATAATTGAATTGGTTTTCACCATTCCTTTGAGTGAGGGAGACTTCTGTGCTCTGCTCCATTTTCCTCTCTGTGTTTAATTTAAGTTGCTATCAGAGCAGAGGTCAATAGTGGCCTGTGAGAACCGAGATAAGGTCTGTGCGTTTATGAGGAGAAGGGAAGCGAACATAGCCGCGTGAGGAGGAGTCCGCCAGCGTAGAGGAATCTGGAGTGCTCGCCTGCGTTAAGGAGACACCAGTCTGTGCTGAAGAAAAAGGGTCAAGCATCGTCGATTGGAGGACGACCCGCACAAAAGAGGAGGCTCGACTTGGAAGATCTGCGTAGAGATCTGGGCTGCAATCTCTGTGAAGGGATGACCGGTAACCTGTGGATGAATTTCTGTCACTAAGACTTTGACCGGCGCTGCCTCCTGGCGCAGCCTGCAAAAGAGCAAGGTGTGTCGTCCAATTTTTTTCTGAATTTTTTTTTTTGCTGATTGGTTTTGTATTCACCCTCAGAGATCAGGTGAAATGGCCACCGCCCAACAACATTTGGCTGATACATATATCAATGAGGCTTCCAAACTGAATGGAGAAAACTACGTCAATTGGAAATTCAAGATGCAGACTGTTCTTGAATTATTTGGTGGTTGGACGATTGTGAATGGCACTGAGCTGAAGCCTACAGATCTTGCATTACTTGCATATTTGAATAAGAGGGAAGCCAGAGAAAAGGTTACATTGCGAATGTTTGTGCAAGATAAGATTATTCCTCACATCAAAAATTGTGACACGTCTAAGAAAACATGGGACATGCTCAAAAGTCTTTATGAGACCACTGATGCAAATCGGGTATTGTTCCTAAAGACCAAACTGATGTCGATCATGATGGAAGCAAATGAAGGGGTAAGTAAGTTCATCTCTCGCATCAAATATTTAAGTGATAATTTGGCAGCTATAGGTGAAAAAGTAGCTAGTATTGATCAAGTAACTATCACTCTAAAAGGTTTACTGCCATATTATAAAGTGTTTATTTCAGCACTTGCAGCGAGAGAAAAACCCCCAAATTTTGTAGATCTTATAGGTATTCTCCTTCAAGAAGAAGAAAGGATGAAAAATTATGATCAGGATGCTAAAAGTTTAGATCTTCCACTGATGGCACGAGGTAAATATACGCACAGAGGTAAACAATGGAGCAAACCATGGAGCAAATCATGGAATGGAGACAGAGGCAAATCGTGGAATGGAGACAGAGGCAATTTTCACTCAAAACAGAAAGGTATGGATCAAACTGATGTTAATAGAAATAATGGAGATGGTCATTATTGGGGAAAACCAAGACACCTCAATAGAAATTATTATCAGAAGAAATATCACAGTAATAGAAGCCACAATGAAAGTCACAATGTAAATTACAATGGGAATTTTGCAAACACAGATGATCCTGAAATTAATGGATTAAGAAATCTGAGATTATTTATTTCTGAGGATGCTCTGTTTGCTGAGACAGATGATAAGAATGCATGGTTTATAGATTCAGGTGCATTTTCACATATGTCCTGTAGGAGAGAATGGTTCGATGACTACAATGAGAAAATTGATGGCACTCATATCTATTTAGGTGATAATAGGTCACTCAAAGTTCAAGGTTATGGAATAGTAAAGGTGAAATTATCTAATGGTGAATTGAAACAGATATATAATGTTATGTATGTGCCTGGTATTAAAAAGAATCTCATCATTGTTTCAACCATAACCGATTATGACCTAAAAGTAGAATTTGGCAAGTACCAGTGTCTTATCATTGGCATTCGAGACCACTACAAGACTGTTGCTACAGGTTCAAGATGTGGAGGACTATATAAGATGGATGTGTGCGCAGAT
>SNQJ01S0024925.1:37747-62408 GCA_010110895.2 Picea sitchensis
ATCCTAATCTTTATGTGAAGAAAGATAAGGAAGGAAATATTTGTTTAATATCTTTATATGTCGATGATCTCATCATTACAGGAAATGCATGTAAGTTGATTGCAGAAATCAAAAATCAACTATCACAGGAATTTGAAATGAAATATCTTGGTGAACTACACTATTGCTTGGGACTTGAGGTTTGGAAACAATCTGGCAAAACTATGATCACTCAAAGTAAGTATGTGAAGGAGATATTGAATAGATTCAATATGAGTGATTGAAAAGCATCAACAATTCCTTTAGAACAGAATGTGAAGTTATGCAGTCAAGACGGAACAAAGGATGCAGATGGTACTTTATATCGACAGTTGGTGGGAAGTTTGAATTATCTCACTATTACAAGGCCAGATATATCATATTCAGTCAGCATTCTTAGTCAATTTATGGCCAATCCAAATGAAAGCCATTGGAAGGCTGCAAAGAAGGTCCTTAGATATCTGAAAGGGACAATGAACTTTGGTCTTTTATATACTGATAAGTTTGATGTTCAATTGGCAGGTTTTTCTGACTCTGATTGGGCAGGAAATCCAGATGACAGAAGATCTACTACAAGTTATGAATTCAACATTGGATCAAGAGTAGTATCATGGAGCAGCAAGAAACAACCAACTATTTCTCTATCATCCACAGAAGCATAATACAAAGCCATGGCTAGTGCAACATGTGAAGTTGTCTGGTTGAGGAGAATTCTAGAAGATGTTGGAGAAAAGCAAACAGAACCCACAAAAGTACATTGTGACAATCAAAGTGCAGTCAAGCTGGCACACAACCCAATTTACCATGCAAGGACAAAACACATTGAGCTGCAACATCACCTTGTTAGAGAAAAGATTGAGTCTAAGGAAATTGAACTTATGTATTGTAACACAAGTGATACTCCCAAAGAAAATCTTAATTGGTTATATCGACACTTAATGGAGTCGACTGTAAAACGTTTCTCTCTTAAACTCCGCCGAAACTTCTGATCACAAATTTTATAAACAATAATGGAATCGACCGTAATTATGCACTTGTTTTCCACCAATATATCTCTGCGTAACATGCAGTAGGAATATTCTGACGAGATAATTCAAATGGGACTGGTCTAGTAGTGTAGATATTGTATCTTAGTTATATTTCAATCCAGACAACCGTTGATATTAAATCAACGTTTCCAGGCTGTCAGTTAAAATTTGTTGTCTAGGTATCTTCACCACGTCTCTACTCCTTATACTCTCCAACAAGTTCACAACTGGTCGCTAACAAACAGATGTAATCTTATCCTAGAGTTACCATTAAAATTTTTTACCTCCATCCAAATTAAATACAAGTCGAATTGTTTCTGGGATGATTAGATACTACATATTTGTATATATGCTTATGGTTAAAAAAAGTAATTTGTTTATGATAGGTATCATGGTTAGAGGATGGAGGACAAGTAGATGTCGGAGTGTGGGAGGAAGGGGTATGCTTCCTCCAAGTACATCTACACTTGAGGGATCTAATCCACATGGAGAAGAGAAAACTATCGAGCAGGAACAAGTTGCAGTGGGCAATGCCATGGGTATGATGAGGTATTTTCAAAGGATGTCAAAAGTGTTGATAAATTGCCTTGATCGTGATGAGGGCAGGGAGTCTGTACCCAATGAGGCTTCACAACGCCCTCTTGTAGTTGGTGGTAGTGTTTATAGAGAACTTGAGAAGATAAAATTTCCTGAGTTTTAGGGTTCCACAGACTGTTTAGTTGTCGAAGCTTGGTTGGAGAATATGGCAATGTATTTTTCATTGAATAATTATACCTCCAACATGAAGGTTCGTATGTTGGTTTTCAGCTGAAGGGATGTGTTCTTCTATGGTGTAAGACACTCTTACCACAGCTGAATATGGCCATTTAAGACGTGTCCTGGGAATTCTTTGAGGAACGATTCTGAGAGAGGTACATGTCTGATGAGTTCATTGAATTCCAAATTAATGAGTTCAACGCTCTACGACAGGGAATTCGTATAGTACCTGAGTATGAGGCTAGATTTATAGAGATGCTAAGATATGCTCTGCACCTGAACACTGAAAAGTTAAAGGTGAATAACTTTTTTTTTTGTCTCACCTACAACATTCGTGCTAAGGTGAGGATCCTGATGCCTCAAAATTTGCACGATGCATTACAAAAATATTTTATCATGGAGGAGGAATTTTGTAGTGGAGGTCAGGGTAGGAATCCTTCTAGATAGGTAGGACAAACTCTACTTAGAGCATCGCAACAACAGACACCTGTTATATAGACTTATGGGTACCATGATACACCCATAGGACCTGTATTTTCTACATCGCGCAGATATGCTACCAATCAAAGGACTCTGTATAGAGCACCACCACAACAACAGTCGCGTCGTACTCAGAAGTAATAGCAATAGTATAGGTTTTTTCTGTAGAACAGATCAGGACCTTAGAACCCTAGACTAGCAGATTCATCCCCTTGATCTAGGAGCATCATCCCTAAAAATGGATGTTGGATGTGTGGAGAACCCCACTATCAAATATATTTTCCTATCGAAAAGGAGAGAACTTCTGGATCAACATGACAAATGACAATAGTAGATCTGTGCAAGGCCCATAGGATTCATGTTGTGGTGAATAACCACCAGGATAAGAATAAGTCTACAATGATCGAGACTTCAAGTATGATATTAGATCAATAGTTTAGTATTTTGATAGATCCAAGAGCTACAAAGAGTTTTATTACTAGTTTGCACTCAAAATAATTAAGGTGAAGGAAGTCGAACAAGACGAGTTTAGATATGTAGAGCTCACTTAAAATTTATTTGGGTGATTTCAATGCTAGTGTAAACCCTTTTGTCACAACCTTGGTATCCTACAATATTTTTATTGGAATGGATTGGTTAGAATCGCACGAAGCGATACTTAACTGTAAGACAAAAAAGATTGAGCTTAATTGATGATTTGGGATAGAATAGAGTAATTGTAGGTAGAAACCAAGGAGTATCTCTAAGATTTATTTCTTCCCTACAATTACATAAAAACATTCTCAAGGGATGTAAGTTGTATGCCATATCACCTCTTAAAAAAAAGGGTGATGCAAAAAGATTGGAAGACTTTCCAGTAGTATCAGAGTTTGTTGATGTTTTTCCTGAGGAACTACCGAGTTTACCAAAGAAAAGAATATTGGAATTTACTATAGATTTAAAACCTGGAACATAACCAATTGAAATAATTTCATATCGTATGTAGACACTTGAATTGCGAGAGTTAAAAAAAATTCAGTGCTTTATGGAAACCTGCACAGAAGAACTAATTAAAGCATACACAAACAAAGCTTATCAAGAAAAGGAAGAGAGATACAATATGAAGAATGAGAATCAATGTGTATTATGATTTTTTCAATGAGTTTTTGATATTCATTCATATAGGAAATGGCATCCTATAATATGAATGCATGCATAATATTGATGATCTAAAATTAGAAAGTCTAAAATAGAACTAGTCAGTTAACACCCACTGAACTAATGTGCTGAAAATAGAAATTTCTCCAACATCCCCCATGAAAATCACTATGGAGTAAAAAATGAGTCCTGGATACTAGGCCATATTAGGTACTCATGTATAATGAAACTAATGAACACTGAATAAAAGTGAGGAAAGAGGGAAAACCACGTGGGAACAAAACCCCCCCCTCAAAAGAAAATGCATCAAAAGAAGAAAAGGAAGATGTTAGGCAATTGTGCTCTTCACTGCAAGACAATCCTACAAAGTCTTAAACTTCTTCTCAGTGAAGGTATTGGTGAATATGTTAGCATTATGTTCAGAGGAAGGACAAAAATGTAAATCAATGATCCTATCATGTACTAAATCTCTGATGAAATCCATGTGGACCTCAATGTGTTTGGTTCACTGTCGTTGTACTAGATCTCTGCAAAATCTCAATGTACTCTGATTGTCACACCATATGATAGTAGGACAGTGAAATTAGATACCAAGATCAGTAAGGAAGTGTTGAAGCCAAATTTTATGAATGACACAGTTGACTACTCCTCTGTACTCAGCCTCTACGGAAGATAAAGAAATGGCCGATTGTTTCTTACTTGACCAACAAATTGGGCCTGACCCCAAACTAAGAGTGTACCCGGATGTGGACTTGTGATCTATGCTATCACCATCCCAATATGAATCTGTGAAGCCTATGATATATAATGCACAAACAACTACATAATGAATCCCATAACTCATGGTGCCCTGAACATATCTGAGGATGTGCTTGGAAGCCTTCCAGTGCAGATCATGGAGTTCTTGCATGTATCTGGAAAATGCTCCTACTGCACATGACATATCTGGATAGGTGTGTGTCAGATACAGAAGACTCCCCACCAACTGTCAATACAAAGTGTTGTCCACTAATGGTGTATCCCCTCCATCCTCTAGTCTGATCCCAGATAGAAAGTGTGTAGGTGCAGACTTATAGTTTGTCACGTGGAATCTATCCATAAGATCACTGACATACTTAGCCTAAGAAAGTTTGATTATGAAAGCATCCTGACTAATCTCAAGACCAAGAAAGAAGTGTAGTGGACCCATGTCCGTCATAGAGAACCTGTCATGCAAAATATCTTTGACAAAAGAAATGGTTGAAGTAGAGCTACTAGTGATCAAAACATCATCAACATAGAGTACTAAAATCATCACAGAGTTAGTAGTCCTTAGCATGTAAACATTGGAATAAAATTTACATCTAACAAAATCATGTGAAAGAAAGTAAGAATCCATCTTTGCATACCATTCTCTAGATGATTTCTGAATGAACCCCTGTGGCTGCTCCATGTAGATATCCTATGAAAGGTCACCATGAAGAAAAGAATTATTCACATCCATCTGGTGAAATTCCCATGCTTTGGATGTTTCAATGGCTAGATCCAAGCAAATGGACTCCATCTTTGCTATAGGAGCAAAGGTATCATCATAATTTATCCCATGAATATGGTAAAGTCCCTTTGCAACTAATCTAGCCTTGTACCTTCTCACCTAACTATCTACTGCTCTCTTGGTCCTATAGACCCATTTTCATCTGACAAGTTTCCTCCCTGGTGGAAGTGGAGCCAAATCCCAAGTCTGATTCTCTAGGAGAGAGTCATGCTCCTCCTGCATGGCTGCTTCCCATAGTGGATTTCCAACAACATCATTGTAGGTATTTGGATCAGAAGATTGAACCATATAACAATGCATGGGCATCCTTGGTTGATAACTTGAAAGTACATGAGAATGATCCACATGTTGAGATTGAGTCCTCCTCAAATCCAATGGATCCCCTGCAAGGTTTCCTGCTTCCTGAATTGTAGACTGTGCCCACTTGGGCATTTGCTGAAGCCTCGACGTCGGCTCCTCATTTGGATGTACTACGTTCTCATACACATGTACACAATCCTTTAAATCTGTGTATGAATATGTAGCATCTAAGTGTGTGGAATCATCAACTATGATGTATGGAACTGAGGGAAGCACAAGAGTCTGGATGTTGCACTAGAGGTGCATGCAAAGGACTCTCCTCAAACTGAACACTGGTCTCAATGATGAGTCAGTCTGTAGAGGGATCAATCAATTAGTATCCCTTCACATCATATGGATATCCCACAAATATGCAAGGTGTGCTATGTGGATCTAATGTTTTCCTCTTTTCAAAAGGAATATGGGCCCATGCTCTAGATACAAAGATGTGGAAGTGTGTGGCATGTTGTTTGTCACCTGTCCAAGCCTTAAAATGTGTCTTATCTTCAATAGATCTATGAGGTGCTATGTTCTATATGTAAGTAACATAGTTAAGTGCCTAAACCTAAATCTTGGAAGGAAGTGATCTTGCATGCAACATCCAACTGGTCATCTCCTTGAGAGACATGTTCTTCCTTTCAGCAACTCCATTCTACTGTGGAGTGTATGGAACTGTGTGTTGCAACTAGATATCAGCTTCACAATAAAGATTTTGAACATATTTGTTGATATACTCCTCCTCATTGTCTGTATGGAGGATCTTGATTTTCTTCCCATTTTGTGTCTCTACTAGAGCTTTTAATTCTTTGAGATGCTCAAAAACTTCATACTTTTGTCTGTGAAAATAAACCCCCAAGTATAGCGTGAGTAATCATCAATAAATGTAAGAACATACCTTGATTTTCTTATGGACAGATGTGGAAATGGACCCATGAGATCACTATGAACAAGATCCAAGGAAGAGGCGGCTCTCCTTTCCTTCCCCTTTTCAAACTTATCTTCAGGATGCTTGCCAACAATGCATCCTTTGTAAACCCCTTCAGAAAAGTGAATGTCTGGCAAGCCTTTGACCATTCCTTGCTTGGAAATTCATTGCATGTACCTAAAGTTTAAATGACCAAATATCTCATGCCATACTCTACTACTATCATTAGCATGTGTAAGTAGCAAAGAGGAGTCATAGTCAATAAACTTAGTGAACTTATACAACTGTAATTTGTGATACACCTCACCAACTGCAATAATGGAACTGTCATGCATGTCAATTATAGTAACTAAATCTGATGTAAATTCAATCATTTTACCTGTTTGAGTGATCTGATAAACTGAGAGCAGATTTATAGAAAGATTTGGAAAATGTAAAACATTCTCAAAAGTTTCATTAGGGAGTTCCACTCTTCCATCTCCTGCAATTTTTATTGGAGTATCATCCCCCATGACAATAGGAGGTCCAGAGCATGAACTCAAAGAAGTAAAAACTTCCTCTTTAGCAGCCATATGATGTGATGCGCCAGAATCTATAATCCATGAATCATATGAGGAATTAATTGCAACCAAAGCATGATGATTACCTTTCTTAGGCACATGGTCTTATTCCTTCTTCTTCTTGGCTCCTTTAGGAATGAAGTCTCCAAGGTTATTATTCTAAAGTACATGTGTCATAAGATCGATCTGCTTCTTCATGCATGTGGATTATTCATGATTTGTTTTATTGCAATATGTGCACTGCTTTCCCTTCTTCTTCCCTTTGGAATTTGAAGAATCTTTGGAACATGAAGAATCCTTGAAGGGTTTGGAATATCCCTCCTTCTTTAACTCTGGATGTAATAGATCCTTTCGTTTCTACTTTGATTCTTGATTGGATGACCCTTTTCCATCATGCATGGTGAGTGCATGTGCTTTGGGATATTTCATGAGGACCATCTATATAAAAAAAAATTCTCTTGTGTGAGAGACTCAATGAACTGATCCATCGTAGGCATTTTCCAATTTTCTCCCAAAAGAAATCTGCTAGAATGAAAATTGGAGACATATACAACGTATTTTGATCCTAGCTTAGCCAAGATTTTTAGAATAAGTTGTTTCTCTTGTATAGACTTTTCAATACCACATTCACCCAAGCTCAAAATCAAAGATATAAATTAGTAAATAAATGTTGTATATTATCAAAACTTTTAGGGTCTAAGGTATTCAATTATGCCTCATGCATATGACCTCGCATCTCATCCTGCTTTCCAAAGAGTCCTTCCAAGGTGGTCCGGATCTCGTTTGGATTCTTTCATGTGGAAACATAAAACCATAAATTAGTGGATATTAACTCAAGAAGCAATATTGTGGCCTCATCCTTACGGTTCACCCATCTAGTCTTCTCAAGCACTGATGTAGGTTTTGTTTCTATCGCCATCATCAAATTATATAATGCTTTTATTTTGAGTTGGAATGCGGCCTTCAACTTCCATTCAAAATAGTTGTATGGTGTGAGTATTATCACCAAACTTGATTGAAGAATTTGCATCACCTCCATCCATTCTATTGATTATGAAAAGATATTGAAAACCTAGATCGTAGATTCTAAGATATGACAGACGGTTCTATGGCAGCTATAGATATGTTAAAAAAACTATATCTCCTGAAATATGATGTGGGTTTCAAATATTTTTGGTGAACATGAGGATCCCTATGTTATATGTCTCTGGTCAAAATTTCAGCACGACCCAGATCGCGCATTTCATGATATGACTATGTTGTTGCAGAAAACTAATTTTTTGGAGGGCAGCTGAATCGTCATACCCTATAGAAGGATAAAGTGCAACGATGTTGAATCATCGCACCCCAGATGAAGAGAACAGTGCGACGATGTCACACCTTGGTTGTGTATAGGCTGCGACGATTTCTGGAAAAGAATTCTTAAGTGTGAGTGTGACAATGTTGAATCGTCACACCCTAGAGAAGGACAAAGTGTGATGATTGTGAAAATTTGAATTGTCTCATCCCAGATGAAGATCACAGTGCAACGGCATCACACCCTAGCAATGGATAGGTTGCGACGATTCCAATTATCTCACCTTTCGATAGGGATAGGTTGGGACGATGGTGGAAACTAGGTTTACTCAAATCCTCTTTCGCTCTTTTTTGGCTTGTCTACGTTGCTCCAAGCAACTCGACTCTGATACCATCTTAGTATTTCATGGAAACCTGCACAGAAGACCTAGCTAAGGCATACACAAACAAATATTATCAAGAAAAGGAAGAGAGATACAACATGAAGAATGAGAATCAATGTATATTATGATCTTTTCAATGAGTGAGTGATATTCACTCATATAGGAAATGACATCTTATAATAGGAATGCATGCATAATAGTGATGATCTAAAATTAGAAAGTATAAAATATAACTAGTCAATTAACTCCCACTGACCTAGTGTGCCGAAAATAGAAATTTCTCCAACAAAAATGCAATTGACGGAGTTATTAGATTCGGGACTTATACATCCAAATGTATCATCGTGGGTTGCACCAGTAATTTTTGTAATAAATAAGGACGGATCATGGAGTCTTTTCATTGACTATCGCCAATTAAACAAAGCCATGATCAAGAATTGATACTTGTTACCGAGAATTGATGACTTATTTGACCAAATGAAGAGAGAGCCATTGTTTTCAAAGATTGATTTGAGATCGGGGTATCACCAGTTGTGAATAAAAGAGGAAGGCATTCCTAAAATAACGTTGTTATCACTCCAAGAAACTCCTTAGGGTTGTAGGCTAAGGATGCTTGGTAACTTAAGAAATCACTAATAATCGAGTATTTGGAACAATGGGATAACTGAGAAGGCTTAGCAAAAAGACAACATGTCATGCCTCTAAATAAACCAGTGCTTCGAGAAACTAGATATCAGTTACAGTAAATAATCAAGGTATGAAGAAAAACATTCAAGATAACCAAGTACAAATCTGTAGGGTTATACAAGAATATAAAGAATATCTAATTCATATCCATGAGCTATATCAGAAGATGACAGTTCTGAACAACTGAACTGAATAGAATTAAAAATAGAGTAATGGAAAATGTGGACAGACTGATATATAATGACCAAAGAAAACTATGATTCATATAGCAAGATAGTGTCAAAGTACATAGCCAAAAATGTATCCAGAATTTTCTCTTATTGTCTTCATTCAGTAGCTTTATATCTTTACAATGTAATTATCAGAACCTAAAACTATGGATCGGAATTTCTAAAAAAAGTAAACAAAAACTGTATTTACAAAAAGGTAGGAATAGACCCTCAGAATGAGGAAAATTCCTATGTGTTGGTCCTTAAGATGTGTTGAACAGTTGATGATGTGGAGTTCAGCCTTCCAAGGCCCTTTAACTTGATATCTTGAAGATAGAAATCGAGTTTGATCAGGTGTACCCAAAATCCCTGATATTCTGCCTTTGAAAAAGATACCAAACATGATTGAAACACTTCTTCCTTCCCTTATTCATCAAAAATAACCATTGGATCTGACTTGATAATTCAATACCTGCCTATTGGAAGAGGTTTCATTTCATTCTAACTCGAAAATTCCCGATCTGGGCAAAATTTTGGTCATTCTGGCAGTTACAGGCTTTCAGTGGTTAACTCAGGTAAAATTTAGCACATTAACCACTGAAAGATCTTCTTTCGGTGGTTAATGAGCACTTTGCAGGCTCGCCTAAACCACCGAAAGTAAGAATTTGTTCAGAATTCAAAATTTGCAAAATTCTGATTACCTTGATGATTGCTTGAATATTCAAGTCGCCTTTGGGTATGCTTCTCTTTCTTTGATAGAACTGGTGACCTGTTCCTGGTGTGTGCTGGTCTCTGCCTCTTTGTACAAGGATGTAGCAATCGTAGCTAGGGTTTCTAAATCTGTATGCTCCTACGCTAAAGGTTGAGCTTTTTTAATCTTTGACCTCAGAAGTCCTAGCTACCTGTACAACTTCATATTCTCTTTTATCAACGTCCTATTCCTGTCTCTGATTTTGTCATGTTTTTCATTGACAGTTTGATTAATGTTCTGAAGTTCTTCATTTCTTTCTGTCAAGTCTGTATTTTCCTTCTTCATAACCCTTATTAAAACTTCCATTTCGTAGATTTGTTGCAGAAGTTTCCTCACTTTCTGAGTCCTGGAAGCTTTGGGTTTTCTAGAAGAATCTCCTACTAATGATTGATTTTGTTCCTCTGGAGGAGTAGGAGTTGGTAGGTTTGGATATTCATCAGCAACTGTATCAGTTTTTTGTTCTCCTTGTTCATCCTTATGCTCTGTTTCAGGTTCAGACTCTGAATATGGCAGGTTAAGGGGATTACCCTCCATAGGTACATCCTCGGCCTTATCAAAATCCAACTTTCTCTTTGATCTTTTCCTTTTGGATGAAGAGGATTCGTCTTGGAAATAAATCTCCTTTTCCTCTGACTTCTTTTAGGGGTAATTGTCTTTCTGCCACTAGTCTTTTCAGTTTCATCTTCTGGTGGTTTCTTTGTTTGGAATTCATTCCAGAAAAGAAAGAAACCCCAATCAACATGTTTCCTCTGCAAAGCTTCCTTGACAAGAAGAGTAATAAGCCCTTGGTGAGATAGTTTGCTAGCAACCTTAGTAGGCTTGGCTTTAACTTGTTTGGCCATTTTAGTAAGAGTCTTGTGGAAATAGAAAGGTAGATTTATTGGTTCTCTGCCTGTAAAATGGTTAAGAAGTTTAAAGTGATAGAACATCACTCTGTTATACCGCCCTTCACAAGTAATATATACAAAGATTTCCACTGTGGTTGCAAGAAGGACATAGGGATATCCTTTTTCCAGATCAGATCTTTGTGAATAGGCAATAGATATGATCTAAATTCAATGTTGGATGGAACTGTAGATTTAAACCAACAGTCTCCTGTCTGTGGAAGACCTATAAACTCTGCTATAGAAGCTTCATCTATGATTAACTCTTCTTTCCCTATCTTGGCAGACCTTCCATCATATACAATTGCAAAAGATTCAGCTACTTGTTGATGAAAATTGGTCAGTTTTTCATAGTATGTGAATACCCCTGCTTGTTTGAAAAAATATGCTACATCTGGGTGCACCTCCAAGTACTAGAATCCATCAATTTCGTCCCTTAAGGCCGGTCCAGACTTTGACATAATAGTGATTGTTGATGTGTCCCTCAAATCCAGGAGATATGTGTGCAATTAGTGAACAGATAGGTCAAGGGTCACAGGGTATGACTCAACAAATAGACTGTGACTCAATAAGAGACTGTGACTCAACAAATAGGAGTGATTATAGGTAATAAACTGAATAAGGGCTTCAACCTATGAGTTAACTCAATGACCAAATATGTAACCAGGAGTGCAATTGAGGATGAAGGACAAACTCAGAGTTTAACATTTGATTCAAGCTAATTAACCAGTGTATGATTGAGAATAAACTCAATGGATATTGGTAATACTTGGAGTTCAAACAGGAATCAAACCTTAGATACTCAGTGATTGTAGGTAAACTCCAGTTAGTTTAGGCAGAATTCAAGTAAGAATTTGACTTATTAATAGAAGTGTGACTCAATCAACTAGAAAACGAGTTTTGAGTTGAGAGTAATTCAAGTATTAATCATACAGATCCAATATTAAAATTATTTGTTAATTGAAATGCACACCTGGATGATAAATTTGCTTCTCAAACTAGAGTTTCGACCATTCTTAGCCACCTTGAACGGATCTGGAGCTCTGATAGCGCGTTTGGATGAGAGATTTACGGGTTGTTTGAGCTGATTAATGATGCCTAGACTAAATGCATGATGTAAGGGGAAATTAACCACATTCCAATCAATCTCAGTAATGACATCACAAAATTCGTGGCCATTCTCCGGATGATCCGTATACAGTCTCCAATCTGTTATGATCGGATCTCTTATGAAATTTTGTGCCATACCAAGAATTTATGATAACTGACAGTTCAAACACTTGGATGATGTTTCGGCATCTATTCACCAACAATCTTGCAATGATGACAAAGAAACGCACCACTTGATATGATTTTCGGCGGTTAACAATCACTCCCAAGCTCACTTGACATCTGGCTTGTGCGAAAGAATGAGGATTTTTTAAATTGAACGTGGAAATGCTTTCGATGGTTAAGGGCCTTTTGCTAGACGTCTCTTATCCACCGAAAAGGTCGACTTTCGGTGGTTAACAAGTCATTTGATAGACCCCTTTAACCATCGAAACCTGTGATTTCAAAATTTGAAAGACAAGACCAAAAGTGATGATTCTTTCGACTTTAGACTTCAAAAATAGACCATCTAATGTACTCTAAAATATTTAGAAACAATTTTTTTTTGCTCATTCCTATCACCTAAAATTTGAAAACTTAGTAGTGTTATTTTAGGAGATAACATCTGTCTCCTACTCGGGGATGGAATCCTCCTAGTGAGGTTCCAAGAACAAGTAGTTCCAGTCGCCTTATGTGTTGGGCTATGGAGTCATTTGGCCTGTGCAACTGTTCCTCTGCAAGCCTACCTGTAATCTGTATGTTTATTGAAGAAAAATGAAAACAATCTACATGCTCATATGAAGAGCTTATTCTTCAACCTACTCCTACACTAACCAACCATATTGTCTCTTATCAGGTGAATTCATGTTTCCAATGAAACCATGTAAGGAGTTGATTTACTGAAATCATGCTAGATCTTGACCCAAACAAAAATGAAAACCATATCATGCAGAAAAGAGGTTTGAGCAGATGATAAAGACAATCTTCTTTTGATAGAAAATTTTTGACATCTATGCTGCTCATAGACTCCAAATAATCAGCAAAAGGGTCATCAAATTCACAAAGTAATACCTCTTTGGACTACTGATCCAACTGTAGATTGAAAAGATGTTGAAAACTTCCTTTACTAATCTCACTGTTGAATGCAGGCTACTTGAGATCTGTTAAAGAAACATATAAGATGGATTGTTGATCTAAATCCTACATCTCCTCTTCATATATGTTGCAATCTATCTTTATCTGCAAGTCTGAAAAATGTGGGCTGCCCTCAACATATGCTGCAGATTCAAATTTTGGATTTGGGTCTTCTCTGTAACTGGGATCCAGAGAATCATGACTAGTATCAATTATAGCATCAACACATTCCTGATCATGACTCTGCTGATAAGTAGAAATAGACAATGAGCGTTCACAAATCTCAAAATTTCCTTCCTCCTCATTGTATTTATCGAATATAGAAACATCAAGATGAGATTCTAATAACAAAAATGAAGTTTCTTGGATGGCAGGATCAGCAATAGGATGATAAAACAGATTTGGAAAAATCTCACTTCGTTTCTCATCATAATTTGGAATAACATATTCATAAGGAGAAGAAAAATCCTCCTTGAGTTCTAGCTGAAGATTAGACAGTCCCTGCAAATATGGAAACTGTGAGCTACCCTCAACATCTTCTGTAGATCTGAAACTGTCACTTGTTATCTTGTCAATTTGCTCTTCACTTTTCAAGTTTTCAAAAGGGATAATCGGATTTTCCTGGTAGCCTAAGACAATAGATTCATTTGGTACAATGTCAAAAGCATCTATATTAAGGTTATCATCCTGGAGATCACTCATCTCTTGATCATGGTGAGATATATATTCTGCTGTAGCATATTTCACATAACTATCTGATTCCTTATTCAACAAATTGAAATCATGACAACATTCAGGGTAGAGAAGGTCATCTGAAAAATGGTCTTTACAAAACACATGGAAGGAAGCATGAAAATCAGCCAAAGAGTAGACACTTGCACTTGGAAGAGACCGACACCAGTCAAGAGAAATCCCTTCTAATGGAAATTTGAACAGCTTAATTTGAACATCCTCATGTATAATTTCAAGCCGGTCAATAAAGTCATGGAAATCCAACAAATGTTCAGCTGGTACTTCCCACTTCTCTCCACAAAATCTGGGAATACTACGCTCCCATTCATCTCTAGTAGGTATTGGATGAGGGTAACTAGAAATGCTTGAAAATCACAGAACTCATACCTTTTGTTCATTTCATACTAGTGGAGTCGCCAATAGAGTTCTGAACAATGGAGTCTCCACTGAATTCATCCTTCATGGAGTCACCAGATAGATGATTACAACCAAAAAATTGTCGAGACTTTGTCTATCATCAAAGCTGGATCTATGTCGTCTCCCAGGGAAGCTGAGCTTCAATCTCCTTTCCCCGGCAACGGCGCCAATTTGTTATCACTCTAAGAAACTCCTTAGGGTTATAGGCTAAGGATGTTTGGTAACTTAAGAAATCACTAATAATCAAGTGTTTGGAACAATGGGATAACTGAGAAGGCTTAGCAAAAAGACAACATGTCATGCCTCTAAATAAACCAGTGCTTCGAGAAACTAGATATCAGTTACAGTAAATAATCAAGGTATGAAGAAAAACATTCAAGATAACCAAGTACATATATATAGGGTTATACAAGAATATAAAGAATATCTAATTCATATCCATGAGCTATATCATAAGATGACAGTTCTGAACAACTAAACTAAATAGAATTAAAAATAGAGTAATGGAAAATGTGGACAGACTGATATATAATGACCAAAGAAAACTGTGATTCATATAGCAAGATAGTGTCAAAGTACATAGCCAAAAATGTATCCAGAATTTTCTCGTATTGTCTTCATTCAGTAGATTTATAGCTTTACAATGTAATTATAAGATCCTAAAACTATGGATCTGAATTTCTAAAAACAGTAAACAAAAACTGTATTTACAAAAAGGTAGGAATAGACCCTCAGAATGAGGACAATTCCTATGTGCTAGTCCTTAGGATGTGTTGAACAGTTAATGATGCGGAGTTCAGCCTTCGAAGGCCCTTTAACTTGATATCCTGAAGATAAAAATCGAGTTTGATCAGGTGTACCCAAAAACCCTAATATTCTGCCTTTGAAAAAGATACCAAACATGATTGAAACACTTCTTCCTTCCCTTATTCATCAAAAATAACCATTGGATCTTACTTGATAATTCAATACCTGCCTATTGGAAGAGGTTTCATTTCATTCTAACTCGAAAATTCCCGATCTGGGCAAAATTTCGGTCATTTTGGAAGTTACAGGCTTTTAGTGGTTAACTCAGGTAAAATTAAGCACATTAACCACTGAAATCTCTGCTTCCGGTGGTTAATGAGTGCTTTGCAGTCTCACCTAAACCACCGAAAGTCAGAATTTGTTCAGACTTACAAAATTTGCAAAATTATGATTACCTTGATGATTGCTTGAATATTCAGGTTGCCTTTGGGGATGCTTCTCTTTCTTTGATAGAACTGGTGACATGTTCCTGGTGTGTGCTGGTCTCTGCCTCTTTGTCCAAGGATGTAGCAAGCATAGCTAGGGTTTCTAAATCTGTATGCTCCTGAGCTGAAGGTTGAGATTTTTTAATCTTTGACCTCAGAAGTCCTAGTTGCCTGTACAACTTCATATTCTCTTTTATCAACATCCTATTCTTGTCTCTGATTTTGTCATGTTTTTCATTGACAGTTTGATTAATGTTCTGAAGTTCTTCATTTCTTTATGTCAAGTCTGTATTTTCCTTCTTCATAACCCTTATTAAAACTTCCATTTCGTAGATTTGTTGCAGAAGTTTCCTCACTTTCTGAGTCCTGGAAGCTTTGGGTTTTCTAGAAGAAGCTCCTACTGATGATTGATTTTGTTCCTCTGGAGGAGTAGGAGTAGATAGGTTTGGATATTCATCAGCAACTGTATCAGTTTGTTGTTCTCCTTGTTCATCCTTATGCTATGTTTCAGGTTCGGACTCTGAATATGGAAGGTTAAGGGGATTACCCTCCATAGGTACATCCTCAGCCTTATCAAAATCCAACTTTCTCTTTGATATTTTCCTTTTGGATGAAGAGGATTCGTCTTGTTGTGGCAAAGGTGAAATAGCTCTCCTTTTCCTCTGACTTATTTTAGGGGTAATTGTCTTTCTGCCACTAGTCTTTTTAGTTTCAGCTTCTGGTGGTTTCTCTGTTTGGAATTCATTCCAAAAAAGAAAGAAACCCCAATCAACCTATTTCCTCTGCAAAGCTTCCTTGACAAGAAGAGTAATAAGCCCTTGGTGAGATAGTCTACTAGCAACCTTAGTAGGCTTGGCTTTAACTTGTCTGGCCAGTTTAGTAAGAGTCTTGCGGAAATAGAAAGGTAGATTTATTAGTTCTCTGCCTGTAAAATGGTTAAGAAGTTTAAAGTGATATAACATCACTCTGTTATACCACCCTTCACAAGTAATATATACAAAGATTGCTTTTAACAAAGATTTCCACTGTGGTTGCAAGAAGGACATAGGGATATATTTTTTCCAGATCAAATCTTTGTGAATGGGCAATAGATATGATCTAGATTCAATGTTGGATGGAACTGTAGATGTAAACCAACAGTATCCTATCCATGGAAGACATATAAACTCTGCTATAGAAGCTTCATCTATGATAAACTCTTCTTTCCCTATCTTTGCAGACCTTCCATCATATACAATTGCAAAAGATTCAACTACTTGTTGATGAAAACTGGTCAGTTTTTCACAGTATGTGAATACCCCTGCTTGTTTGAAAAACTCTGCTACATCTGGGTGTGCCTCCAAGTACCAAACTCCATCAATTTAGGCCCTTAAGGCTGGTCCATACTTTGACATAATAGTGATTGTTGATGTGTCCCTCAAATCCAGGAGATATGTGTGCAATTAGTGAACAGATAGGTCAAGGGTCACAGGGTATGAATCAACAAATAGACTGTGACTCAATAAGAAACTGTGACTCAACAAATAGGAGTGATTATAGGTAATAAACTAAATCATGGTTTCAACCTATGAGTTAACTCAATGACCAAATATGTAACCAAGAGTGCAATTGAGGACGAAGGACAAACTTAGAGTTTAACATTTGATTCAAGCTAATTAACCAGTGTATGATTGAGAATAAACTCAATGGCTATTGGTAAGACTTGGAGTTCAAACAGGAATCAAACCTTAGATACTCAGTGATTGTAGGTAAACTCCAGTCAGTTTAGGCATAATTCAAGTAAGAATTTGACTTATTAATAGAAATGTGACTCAATCAACTAGAAAACGAGTTTTGAGCTGAGAGTAATTCAAGTATTAATCATACAGAGCCAAGATTAAAACGATTTGTTAATTGAAATGCACACATGGATGATAAATTTGCTTGTCAAACTGGATTTTCGACCATTCTTAGCCACCTTGAATGGATATGGAGCTCTGATAGTGCGTTTGGATGAGAGATTTACGGGCTGTTTGAGCTGATTAATAATGCCCGGACTAAATGCATGATGTAAGGGGAAATTAACCACATTCCAATCAAGCTCAGTAATGACATCACAAAATTCGTGGCCATTCTCTTGATGATCCGTATAGAGTCTCCAATCTATTATGATCGGATCTCTTATGAAATTCTGCGCCATACCAAGAATTTATGATAACTGACAGTTTAGACACTTGGATGATGTTTTGGCATCTATTCACCAACAATCTTGCAATGATGACAAAGAAACACGCCACTTGACATGATTTTCGGTGGTTAACAATCACTCCCAGGCTCGCTTGACATCTGGCTTGTGCGAAAGCACGAGCGTTTTTAAAATTGAACGTGGAAATGCTTTCGGTGGTTAAGGTCCTTTTGCTAGACGCCTCTTATCCACCGAAAAGGTCGACTTTCTGTGGTTAACAAGTCATTTGATAGACCCCTTTAACCACTGAAACCTGTGATTTCAAAATTTGAAAGCCAAGACCAAAAGTGATGATTCTTTCGACTTTAGACTTCAAAAATAGACCATCTAATGTACTCTAAAATATTTAGAAACAAATTGTTTTGACTCATTCCTATCACCTAAAATTTGAAAACTTAGCAGTGTTATTTTAGGAGATAACAAATGTTTTATACAATATTTGGACATTACGAATTTACTATATTACCATTTGGATTGACAAATTCCCTTGATGTATTCATGAGTTTCATGAATGGAGTATTTTTCGAATAGTTGGACAAGTTCGTACAAGTATTTATTGACGACATATTAATTTACTCTTGGACAAAAGAGGAACATGATGAACATTTGAGATTATTTTTGTAGTGTTTAAGAGAAAACAAGTTGTACGGGAAGTTGTCTAAGTGTTTTTTTTATCAAACCAAGATTATCTATTTGGGACACATTATTTCAGGAGAAAGTATCATTGTGGATCCAACGAAGGTAGAGGCTATTATGGAATGGCCAACACCAAAAAAACATGCAATAGATACGTAGTTTTATGGGATTAGAAGGTTACTATCGACATTTCGTCGAAGGTTTTTCAAAAATAGAAAATTCAATTATGGAATTGCAAAAGAAAAATAAGAAATTTGTATGGTCAAAGAAATGCACTAAAGCATTTCACAAGATTAAAGAATTACTAACATCAACACAAATATTGAAAGTTCTGGATATGGACAAGGAATTCTTAGTATGTACTGACACATCCAAGGAGTGATTGGGTGTAGTATTAATGCAATAAGGTCGAGTTATCGTATATATTTCAAGAAAACTAAGAAGGCATGAAGATAATTACACAACACACAATGTTATGAGAAAAATCTCTCTATGGCATGGGGTAAACCACAATAGATGGAATGACATGCAAAAATCAACTCTAATCCAAAGTATGCTATATAAGTGAAATGCTAACAAGACAAGGCTAAGATCCTACCTCGTCTGCATGTTTGATGAACATCATCTTTGACCACACAACTCAAAGATTTATACCTGCAACTTGTTCTAAACAACCAAGATATGCAAGAATATGGTGATATCTAGTCTTAGCATATAGATTATCATAATCCATTAACATTCATGACAAATATTCCCATGGAATAATAATTCAAATATTTTCAAGATATCAATTGGACGAGAAAAGATTATTTCTATTAAAATAATCAGTAGAAGTATATAGATAACAAACTTCTGTAACGACACATATCGGAACCAAGAAACTAAGTCCCTCCAGCTGGGCCTCGACCACTTTAATCCTCCACCAATGACAAGATCATATAAAGAAGACAATGAAGTTCTCCATCACAAAGAAGGAAGAGCTTGGGGGATGAACAATGAGTTCAAACTTTCAAGGATAAAGAGATGTAGACTCAATATGAAGTGAAATTTCTCCAGAGTGTCTTTTCTCTCAAAGTTGAATTAGCTTCCTTCCAAGGCTTGGATATGGATCAATTTATAGCCTTCAAATGGAAATGAAGGGCCAATTCGGAGCATTTCCAGTATATGGAAGGTCAAGGATCGTGAATCCTATGACATGGCATGGAAACCCAGCATAATTTTTAATTTTGAGCACCAAACCCGATGTACGTGGGTTGTATTGGAGAAACCTGCATATACACTTGTTGTATAACTGATAGGGTGCGTATATGTGAAAAAATGTGCTTTTTTATCTCTCGAAGGTGCAAAAGGGATTTCAAGTCTGCATAGGGAAATGGAAAGGACATCCAATCAAGTTGCATGGGGTGAGGAAACATTTGTTGTAAGAAAGGCCTCCTAATGTGTGAGGTCAAAGGAGTATATGTGATGGCCGAAATACTTTATAATTCCCTGAAGTGGAGTAATGGAGACTTAGCTGGAAGTGTTAGTTACTCATGAGAATATTACAATCCATAATGACTTTGTACACATGGCTTCCAATCTGAATTACAATGCAGATCCATGTGGAAATATATCAAATAGTTTTTCATGGCCATGAATATGTAATACAAAGTAGACACATTCCATAGGTTTTCAAAGTCACGAACAAGGCCCAGTCGAAACCAATCTCAAAATCAATTTGAAAATATATGTATATAATGGAGTACAATCTGATCTCCCATGATCATTGAAGTCATATAGGTACTGGTCCAATGAAAGACAACAAAATATTAGGGAAGTTGCTACTATAAACTAGAGGTATTCTACACTATCTGTCGAAGGTGCAAATTTACATCATGTGAATAGAGGATTTGAGGTCAAACAAAATGAGAATTGGTTTGATAATCAGTCATTAAGGTATATCGGTAACAAATATGAGACATCCTATAGATAATGAAAGTAGGTATCAAGGAACCAAGTACATTCTTACAAGTGTGAATAAGGGTGTTGAGTTTGAACACTAGAATAATCCATTGATCAGGAGACATTGATTTATTCCCAACTATCGATGGAGGGAGAACCTGCCAATGATGACTCCAATCCTCTAGGTACTCATAGGAATCTAGGCCTCATTTCCAAAATAGATGAGTTGAATTTGATGGAAGGAGACCCGTTGAAAGGAGAGAATTAGGGCATCTCTTATCATTCAGCACGAGGTATGAAGCAATATCTTTATGATTAGGAGGAGCTCAGACGAATAGGATGTTCATGAACCAACGACCCTGTGTGTCTCCCGCATGCACCAGATGCAAGTAGTGCACGAAAGAGACCCTTTGAGTAGAAGCCAATGTGGAATATTGTCGACAAAGGAAAGGAAACCACCAATAAGGCTAATGGAATCCAAGACACTAGAAAAATCCCAATGTGTGAATAGATTTATTTCCTCTGAACATAAGGGAAACCTCCCAGTCAGTGACCAATGAGAAGATGTCAACTGTTGGGTTCAAGGTTACCTACCCATAATGAAAGTAGGACTAGGGTGCATGGTAGGACTACAACTTCATGTGACTCTGAGCCACATTGAGAGTATGACCGACATGCAAAGTCAAGAGTTATGAGAAATGGTTGACATGGGCTTATAGACATCCTTTGAACGAGAGCATGAGACATATGGATAGCTCAAGCATCATAGACTTGACGATAAAACTCTGTGATGCATGAGGCATCAACAAACTCTCCATAGGTACGGGAAGAATATCCAGTCAGAGGAGTAAACTCTAAGTAACAAGCTTAGCTTCCTAAGAGCATGCTAAACCCAAACTTTGGATGACAGTGGACTCAAAAGTTTTTATTTTTTCAAAGGCAACACAAGTGCCACCGATATGAGAGAATATTATTTTCTCGCTCGTATTTTTTGTTTTTTTCATAGGAAAAGCAATGCTATGATATATAAGAGGAAACGAGTGTCACGAGTAAGAAACTAGCTCAAAACAGTGGAACATACCTATGCTCAATGCAAGGAAGTGCATGGGGGTCATGGACACTTATGGGAATGTTTCCTCTTAGGGTACAGGGTGTCAAGCTGCAAAGGATATAAACAAGGCTCTGCTTGGCTAGTGATGAAAATTGTCTAGGTAAGAGGCTTACAATGAGAAAGAGGGAACCATAAATAGGCTCAATACTGCAAGCAAGATGATGGGATGTGATTACAACTTAACTACAAAGAATGTCCTTTTTCATAGATTTAGTCCCCTAGGCCCAAAAAAGTATAAAATAATACCCAAGAGAACTCTTCTAGCGTGACTAGAGTATTCCTTTCTCATAAGTAGTCTACTTGGTATGAAAAAGGGTTAAACTTACACAAAATAGATTTACTTTTAAATCCATTTAACAAGTATGAAAGAGACAAGCTCACTTGACAATATTTTTGTTTTTTAGAGAGTCAGAAAAGAGCTTAATTAAGACTCAGGGGGAGTCTCATAGGTAAAGCTAAGAATTTTTGTGAGTAAGAATATGGGGTTCGAACGCAAAGTCATATTGGAACTATCAGGAACTCCCAGTCCTATGGAATAACTTCTGCACGGGCACCAAATGGCATGAAGGTTCTAACTAGGGAACCCATTTTTGGTAAGCCTCTACCACTTAATAACGACACTTCTAGTAGCAGTAAGAAGGTTATGTGTCGCTCATAAATGGGTTTGTACCTAAGGAATATGGATCACAAGAATAGGAAAATTCAAAAATGCAAAATGGAGTGACAACCTATCCTATATGTTGGTGAAAGAAAATACCTACCGAAGGCATGAACAGGTGGTATGATGCTAGAAAACGCAAAAATCCTGGACAAAACCACCAAAACCAATTCTTTCCACTGTACTATTAGTCCACTAGGTCAAAAATTAGCACAAACTATATAGAGTGGGTAAACAATTTCTACTAATAGTAAAAATAAACCATTTTACCATACCATTTGAGTTTTTTCACCCACATAGTGCATTTTAGGCCATTTCCCCCTAAATATTCAAGTGTCTATTGCGGGAGGTATGATCAATGGAATTAGAAACTCTCTGGACCAAGTAAGTTCCCATCCCTTCTACTTCAATTTTATTGGTTTGAATTTCAATTTTAGGCCCCATATGTTGAGTATTAGAGAGCGCAAAAGTATAAAATAATACCCAAGGCCTCAATACTGCAAGCAAGATGATGGGATGTGATTACAACTTAACTATAAAGAATGCCCTTTTTTATATATTTAGTCCCCTAGGCCCGAAAAAGTATAAAATAATACCCAAGAGAACTCTTCTAGCCAATGGTGACTAGAGAATTCCTTTTTCATAAGTAGTCTACTTGGTCTGAAAAAGGGTTAAACATACACCAAATAAATGTCCTTTCAAATCCATTTAACAAGTGTGAAAGAGACAAGTTCACTCGACAATCTTTTTGTTTTTTAGAGAGTCAGAAAAGAGCTTAATTAAGACTCATGGGGAGTCTCATAGGTAAAGCTCATAATGTTTGTGAGTAAGAATATGGGGTTCAAACGCAAAGTCATATCGGAACTATCAGGAACCCCCATTCCTCTGGAATAACTTCTGGATGGGAACTAAATGGAACGAAGCTTCTAACTAGGGAACCCATGTTTGGTAAGCCTCTACCACTTAATAATGACACTTCTAGTAGCAGTAAGAAGGTTATGTGATCCAGGTGGATATTGGTGGCCACCCACCTATTCCACTTGGACCCACACCATTGTTTCTTTCAGTTTTTTGGTTTCCTTAATTGTAGCACAATTTACTATTTTTAGTAGTTCTTCGGGTCCTGAACTTCCGAAATTGTTTTGAGGCCCTAAACAACGTTTTTTAGGCATGAATGCTCCGACGAATATGAGTCCGTTGCGGACTCAATATTCGTTGTCAGCAGTGTAGTCCTCGAATAGATCCTTCTAACGATGTATCATGTGCGTCAAACGAAGATAGTATGCCAAAGTTACAACCCCGAGAAATTGATGTACCAATTTACTCCAACGGGGCCCATATTCTGGCGTTTCATCTCCCAGGGTTAGGTTTTTGGATGTTTAGGGTTTTCCATTGTTTCTCAGTAATATATAGGCCTTCGAGCCTCATTGTAATAGGCATTTCAGAGGCCAGTAGCCGCCACATCTCTTCTCAGAGATAAGCTACCAATGCCCTAGCTAGTTTATTTCCATTCTGTCTGTAAGCATTTTTCAGTCATTTGTTATTAATGAAATGAAGTCTTATTTCCGCTGCATCTTTGCATTGATGTGTATTTTTGTATTTCATTGTGTTCCTACATAAATCTGGATCAGTGGTATCAGAGCGGTCTGCTCGTTCTTGATCTTTCTTTGCATGTCCCCAACGAGGTCAGGGTATAAGGAGTTGGGGCTCGATCTGGTTGAACCTTTGCAAGATCAGTCTCACAAACCTCGATGACCGCCCATGGGGGAAGAAAAGAAATATGAGATAGCAGGAGATCCTATCAAAATGTTGCTCGAGGAGGCCCTCAAGAAACAAAGGAACGCGATCATGGACAACTTTGCCCAGATTCTTCAACGGATTCCCACTAGCGGTGCATCGACATCCAACAACCACTCTGGAGGCGCCACTCCTTTTAAGGTACAAGTAAACTTTGGAATTCCCATATTTGAGGGCCAAATAGATGCAGATGTCGTAGATAGATGGTTGAATATGTTATAAGGATATTTCTCGGTTCATGAATTTTCCAACCAAGAAAGGATTATTTTCGCACTCCTCAAAGTCGCCCCCCATGTCAAGGACTGGTGGGAAAACTACTCGGAGCAACAAGGTGAGGGGTAACCCTCTCTGTTCTTGGCCACACCCACTTGGAATTCTTTCCGAGATTCCATCAAGGAACAATATTATCTTGTGAGGAGCTATGAGGACAAATACATATAATGGACTATGTTGCGGTAGCAAAGGGACCAAGATGTGCATGAGATGACGAATTTGTTTCATACCCTACGCACAAAGTTGGGTATCAAAGATTCAGAGAAACATTTGGTGTTAAAGTACCTCAGTTGTTTGCACAGATACATTCAGGAGGAAATGGAGTTCCTCAACATCTCCTCGCTTGGTGTGGCATACCGATATGCTGCCAAGATCAAGCAGAAGTTCAAACAGAAAAAGTGAGACTTTGGGTTTGTGAATCAGAAGCAAG
>SNQJ01S0024925.1:62582-75509 GCA_010110895.2 Picea sitchensis
ATAGCGTCTCTTCCATTCCAAGATGTGGGTAAAGGGTTCCCCATTGCAGTTCATTGTCAACATTGGGAGCCAGAAGAACCTCATCTCGATAGAGGTCGTCAAGCGACTAGGCTTGCCGACCACATCACACCCACAATCATACACCATCGGGTGGTTCCACCAAGGACAGGACCTCCGCATCAGCCAACAATGTCGCCTTCCCTACAACATCAATCCCTTCATGGATGAGGTATTATGTGACATTACTCCTCTTGATGTTTCTGATGTATTATTAGGCCTGTTAGCACTCTGTAATTTTCCCAAGGCTATGGAGGTAGTCACAGAGGCAACATCAAAACCGCTTCAAGTCAGGGATCTAGCCCTCCGAGACTCGAGAGGGATCTCTCTGTCAAATTTAGATTTGTTTGAAATAGGATATTAGGCTAGTTATGCAGAACAAGGTTATGTTCTTGGAGTTTTCAAGTTGAGACAGCAAAAGAAGACCATTGAGCTATGGGGTCTATGACAAGTTTGAAATTAAACAAAGGTATATAAGGTATTTCCACAGGGCAAGGTAATGCAGACATTGGATCCTTTAGAAATAAAATGATGTAGAGAAGGAACATACGAGATAATCAACTACAACAAAAAAGCATTCAAGAATTTCCTCATTGTAGTATCAAAGGAAAACATTAAGATTCTCAAAAGCACTGCACAGAGTACCAGGGATAAATTCTACGTTAAATCTCCTTTTGAAAATTATAAAGAGAGAAACATAATGAAGACTGATTAGAATCACGTTCATCGGAGAAACAAAACTTCACCAATCGTCGGCATACAGGAATCCTGTGAAAAAGTCCCTTTGAATTCCTGGTGAATCAGAAAAATACCACAGAGAATAGCCTTTATCGGTGTAATGATCAACAACCAGTTACATTAAAATATTCTAAATAAAAAGGATAGAACTCCCCATAAGTTTCGTAAGTTGGATTCAACTGCCTCGGCCAAAAATAGCCACAAATCCCCAAAAATCCTGAACTGTCCGCAATGAAAGACGGGTCGGATTTCTACGAAAAAGGGGTCCGAACATACATTTGTTTCTCTTCAACGCTGACACCTGGGAAAAAATTGAAGGAGGTTATTTTATATGGGCAGGTGTTGGACAAACACTGCCTTCAATTTTGCCAAAATCGCCTCCAGCTCGCCATAACACCTCCCGCAAAATCAGGACTGCAACAGAAGAATGAAAAACTGAAAAAATGGGCCTTGAATATGGCTTTGATTCTCCCTACTCGTGGAACCTATGGAAAACCTGAGAGAGTTTTTTGTTATTCAGCCCGTACTAAGCAAAAACCTCTCTCGGATTTTGAAAATCCATATTCATTTGCCCAGAATCGCCTCCAGAAAAGATTGGTCAAGGCCGAGGTGGTTTTGAGTTTTGGGGGGAGGGCTGTTTTGGAGGGGGAGTGGTATTTTGGACCCCCTTGAGGTGGTAATAGGTTTTACTGGGGGGAGGATCCGCTGACATGTGGAGATGACATGTGTCTAGGGGTGGTTTAAGAAATACAACCATTCTGGGCCCCCCCTCTCGTTAAACTTCGGATGGAGAGGGGGGGTCTGGAAAATGTCATATTCGTTGATTAATTTGTTAAATGGGATATGATGCATATGTGAAGTTTGGGTGAGTAGATTTAGGGTAGGTTTAGATTTATGTTTTTTAATTTTTGTTTCTTTTAATATTTTCTATTGTTGATTTTAATATATTTATCTATGTTTGTTTTTTTAATATATGTTTTTGTATTTTATGTTTTATTTATTAAGTTTTAATTTGTTTTAATGTTTTCTTTTTATTTAATTTGTTTGTGTTTTAATATTAAATTAACAAAACAATATCCTAATTACTAAATAGCATTAATTAATTAGTAATTAATTATTAGCTAGTCTAACCTATTAAACCAACTATATTATTAATCATTAATTAATTTATTATTAATTAGTCTAACAATAAAACTAACTATACTAAACTTATTGCTAACATTATTAATTAGCCTTGTCATTTGTTTATTATCCTAAGTGGGTTTATTCGGGTAGAGATGAGTGATGGGGTGAAGGAATGAAGAGGGTGATGTCATGAGGAAGGGCCGGTATGGTATTTTTGGTATGGTGGTAAAGTTGGAAGGATGAGTAGCGGTAGAAGAGTGAAGATGCGGGAGGCGGGGAAGTCCGATGCAATGGATTGGTAACCACGTTGTGTTAAGCCCCCTAATATTGGCTCATTACCACTTAATTGGGGCTTATTAGTTTAGTAATGTTATTTATTTGTATGTGGTAGGCCATTAAAACCTCCTAGTCTCTATGATATACAGGAACATTTTTCATTTGAATTATCTTGTACTTGAACATTTTAAGTGGGTAAAAGGAGGTTGCCCCCTGAGAAGAACTTATTATCTGATATTATCTCTCTTTTCAAGTTGAATTACTTTTCTTGAGGGTTTTTCTATGCTATATCGATATTTGGTTCTGAACATATGGTATGAGCTCAAGGTCTTGGGGTTTTATTTTACATATGAGACACCGTGGCATTTTAGCTATAACTTTTTTCTACAACGTTTCGGAAGGAGCGGCTTGGCGAATATTTAGAGGACGGATCAAGGTACGTTGGGTTCAAAATTTATCTCACAGGGCCTTATACTTCGGAGATATAACTCCTATAAGATAGGGTTACAGAATCATCCTGAAATGAGTCTTTCAACATTTTCACTATAAACAAATTTCTGCCAATGTTTCAGACCCTGAACTCCAGGAGGCATTTACAGAAATTAGTTTTATATATGTAATAAATTTCATCTTCTGTGTCTTCTTAAATTTGTAGATACACCTTGTGTAAGATAGGAGTATCTGACTAGTCCTATTGGCTAGTCTCAAGAAGGTGTTCAGAGTAAAACAAGCGTAACTTCTTGCTGGAGTGTATCCAAATTGAGTGGGACTGGTTGCATTGGATCGTGGACAGTCTATAAAAGTACTTGAATTAGAGTTCAGAATTTGATATCAAATATTGTGTGCGGGGGAACACTATACAGAGTGAGATCTCCTGGAAAGGCAAAAATCAGCAAGTTGTGGGGAAGTTATAAATAGAATTCCACTTGGCACATCCAATTTTGATCAGGCTGTGGAATTGAAGAGACATATCAGAGAAATACATAAGATAGGTGTCATACCTAGAAGGTCCAAAAGTTGGGAGATCTATGAAGAAATATTGTCATGAACCACCTCAAAATCAAGGTTCAAAGTGATACTTGGCCAACATGCCACCCAAAAGGGGCTTCTACACCAAATAAGCCTCCAGAAAATCCTACTTGGACTCTTGATGAAGGTGAAGAAATGCGTAGGGACATAAATGAACTACAAGCTAAGATGGATTCAATGGAATCCAAGTTGGATATAATATGGATTCAATGGAATCCAAATTGGGATACTAAGATGCATTCAATGGAAGCTAAGTTGATGATTCAATGGAGAGCTAAGTTGGATACTAAGATGGATTCAATGGAAGCTAAGATCATGGAAGTAATGAAAAATTTAAATTGTGAGAAGACACCGGTGAAAATTCGTATGAAATTCATGGTGGGGACATACAAGGAAGGTGAATCAAAGATGGAGAAACTCCAACTTTGGTTTGAAGACCAGCCATGTTCTAAGATTGATATGAGGAAGTTTGATGGCAAGGACCCAATCACATGGATACTTGGATGGAGCAATTCTTTGATCTCCATAATGTGCCACATACACAAAAGGTATGAATTGCTTCTTTATATTTAGGAACCCTAATCAATTTGTTTGGTATAGATGGCTTTGTTCCGTGAAGCCTTTCGTCACTTGGACAATTTTCACGGAAGAAATGATAGCACACTATGAGGGATACAAAGGAGCAATAGCTGCTTTAGCCAATTTAGCAAATCTCAAACAAAGAGGGCACCGACTCTGCAGTCACGTGAGAACTTTCAAGATTGAATTATAAAGGTAACCGATATTCGGATGAGCATGATTGAAGTGTATTCATAGAACTTTAGGACAACATTCAACATGAGGTTGCTTTAGAACCAAATCATTGGAGAGAATGCATTTTGGGTGGAAAAGAATGTTGAAGGTAGTATGGCTATGGCTACTAGAAGGACCTATCTAACATCCTATAGAAGGAACAATGCTCCTTCTCTAAAACACATCAACCTACAAGGGTTGACACCTCAACAATTGGAAACAAAGCAAAAGGTTTATGCTTTAATTGTGACAATAAGTCTGAGAAAGGGACAGAAGTGTGGTGAGAAGAATTATTCATGGGTGAAGAGGAAGAAGAAGAATAACCATCTCGAGATGAAAATGTAGAAGCAGAGTTTGTTGGAAGAGTTAACTCCTACGATATGGGTGTAATGCATTGGCTGGAATTAGCACTCCTCAAGCGTTCAAGATTGGAAGGATACATCAAAAAGAAAAAGTGTAATAGTCCTAATTGATTACGTTACTCATAATTTCATTCACTTTGTAAATTGGCCAAAGGTCTCAATTGCTTTGTATATCCATTTGCCCGAGTTTCTGAAGTAATGGTTTATGGAGGAACTATCAATTAGTCAGGAAAATGAAATAAGATCAATCACTTACTATGGGGGAATAATGTAATGAATAGTCCAATGGTGCTATACCCATGGGTGAATGGAGATGTTGTACTAGGAATCAATGGTTATAATCATTAGGAGATAGTGGCTTTTAATTTTCAAGAACTTTTCGTAGGGTACATTGGAAGGAAAAGAAATTGAGTTGAAATTATCTGAGGAAGCGATTAAAGGTGATAAGCTCTAATGGCATGACAAAATTGTGAAGAAGGGGCATCAAGGAATTATTGCAAAAATATGCTCACTAGATGTTAAAACATCTAAGCTGTATCTATTCCTCAAGATCTCAAAGGATCATTGATAAGCATTCCAAAGTATTTGAAGATATTCCCAAGGTCTCCCACCAATTTCAGAATGTGATCATGAAATTCACCTAATTCACAGGGTGTTCCTCTAACATCAGGGCCATCTGAGGATACCTTATACTTGAGGAAAGAGTGAAATTAGTATGGTTGAAGAAATGTTGGTTGGCATCGATATACCTAGCCAAAGTTCTTACTCTGCACAGGTGGGCAATGGTATTCAAGAAGGATAGCTCATGGTATGTGATTATAGAGAGCTCAACAATATCACTAATAAATATAAGTTTCCCATTCCGTGATTGATGAATTGTTAGATGAACTACATGAATAAATCTACATCACAAAGTTGGATCTCCATTTAGGTTATCATCATATCAGAATGAAGGAAGAAGATATCCCAAAAACTTGACATTAGAACTCATGAAGGCCATTATGAATTTTTTGGTCATGCCTTTTGGCTGCCCTGTTTTACCTTCCATTCCAAGGGTTGATGAATTCATTTTCAAGCCTTCCTTGAAAATTTGTGTTAGTATTTTTGATGATATACTAATCTATAGCAAGTCTTGGGAGGATCATGCAACATGTTGACAAGGTGCTACAACTACTAAAGGAAGCGACAACTATAGCAAACCATCCAAATGTTTCTTTGGAGTAAAGGAGTAGAGTATTTGGGTCATGTGTATCTGTAGAAGGTGTCAAGGTAAGACCCTAACAAGATTAAGGCCATGATGGGTGGACATTCCCAAAACATTAAAAATCTTAGAGGGTTTTGGGATTGTGAGTTACTACCCACTATTTGTTGAACTATGGAAGAATAGCTTGACACCAACTAACTTGACACTAACTAAGAAGGATGCATTTTCATGGACTCGAGAGACCAACTAAATCTTTTGAACAACTTAAAGAGGCGTGTGTCTGACTCTTGTCTTGACCACTCAGACTTCACAAAAGCCTTTATTGTGGAGAATAATGCCTCGAAATGGGTGGTAGATCCTAATGCAGAAGGAAGGCCCGGCTTTTGAAAATTGACCACTCAAGGGGAAGGGACTTACACAAACCCATTTATGAGAGAGGAAATGATGGCAATACTACATTACATTGAAGAAATGAAGTCCTTACCTAATAGGTAGGCACTTCAAGGTCAAACAGATCATGATAGTCTTAAATGCTTCTTGGAACAAAGACTATCTTGGAAGAACAACAAAATGGGTAGCAAGATGTCGGGTTATGGTTTTGAAATCATCTATATAAAGGGGAAACAAAATGTTGTAGCAGATGCACTCTCGAAAGGATGAAGATGTTGAGGCCTTTCTCACATTGCTATCTCGATCATCAACTTAGATTGGATAATACAAACAGGGATGAATGGAAGAATGACAAAAAGTGAGGACTCTCATTTGAAAGGTTCTTGTGGGGATTAAGTTGCGCTCGGATGTTACATGGAAAAATGATTCACTGGGTACAAAGATGGCTTATATTTATGTAAGAACTCCCAACTCAAACAAAGGTGCTATTGGTGCACACCCTCTCCGTTAGAGGAGGGCACTAGGGATTTTTGAAAACCACCATAGAGTCAAGAAGAGTTTTTTTTAGGATGGCCTTAAAACTAATGTTCCGAGGTTTGTAGGCCGAGAGTGTTTGGTGCCAACAAAATGGTGAGTATTCAAGACTGGTCTTTACAACCATTATCCATCCCAAGTCATGTTGGGAGGAGGTTTCCATGGATTTCATCACTTGAGGGTTACAAAGTCTGAAGGAAAGAAGTGTCATCATGGTGATTGTTGATAGATTGACCAAGTCCTCACACTTTTGTGCACTCTCTAAACCCTTCAAAGCTAGTGGTCATACAGCATTCAGCAGAGCATTTCAAAATCTACATGGCAGACCAATGATTATTGTAAGTGACGGAGATTCCATCTTCACTAGACACTTTTGGGCATAATTGTTTTCTTGTTTAGGTACTCGAGAATTGGCTCATATCATCCTCAATCTGGTAGACAAACTGAGATAGTGAACAAATGTCTAGAAAGGATACCTTCGTTTGCTTTGTCTCCCGATAAACAAGCACAATGGTTCAAATGGTTACCCTTGGCAGGAATGGTGGTATAACACTTTACTTCTACTTGCAACAAAAATGACACCATTTATGGATACCACCCTCCATCGCTTCTTCTCAAAAGAAAAATCTAAAGTTCAAGCGATTGGAAGATCCTTCGGAATCCCAACAACAAGTTCTCCAAATCTTAAAGGACAACGACCATGGCACAAAATTGCTTGGGAAACAACAAGCGGATCCAACATAAGTAGTGAAAGAAGTTTTGAAGTAGGGGATTGGGTATTTTTAAGACTACAACCATACAAGTCCCTCAAGAAGCAAGCCAAGAAGCATAATTATCCACCAAAAGTACTATGGCCCTTATAAGACATTGCAAAGATTGGTACTGTCATAGAAATTGGAGTTGTCTGCGTCTTCATGAGTACAACCAGTTTCCATGTTTCATGCTTAAAAAAAAAGAAAGTTATAGGTGACAAGATCTCGGTTCAAACTATATTTCCGAACTTGAGGAAGGAAAAATGATATTGGAGCCTGAAGCCATCCTTGACACAAGAATTATGTGACTAAGGAATAGATCCATTTAGGCCATCTCATTAAATGGAAACTACAGCTGAAGAATTCACTTGGGAAGATGAGTCTTATATAGAAGCATCGAGTTACTCAAGCGTTGGACAACACTTGTCTCAAGGGAAGGGCATGTTAAGCCTAATGTTAGCTCATTACCACTTAATTGGGGCATATTAGATTAGTAATGTTATTTTATTTATATGTGACTTTAGGCCATTGGTTGTGATTTAGATTAGTAATGTTATTTTATTATGTGAAGCTTTAGGCCATTAAAACCTCCTAGTCTCCTATATATACCAAGGAGACATTTCATTTTGAATTATCTTGTACTTGAACATTTTAAATTGGGGTAAAGGAGGTTGCCCCCTCGAAGAGGCTGTATCTGATATTATCTCTTTTTTTTTTTTTTTTTTTTTTTTTTTTTTTTTTTTTTTTTTTTTTTTTTTTTTTTTTTTTTTTAATGTTTTCTTTTTATTTAATTTGTTTGTGTTTTATTTAATATTAAATTAGCAAGCAATATCCCTGAATACTAAACTAACTTATTAATTATTCAATTAATTATTAACTAGTCTAGCCTATTAAATTAACTATATTATTAATCATTAATTAATTTATTATTAATTAGTCTAACATAAAACTAACTATACTAAACTTAATACTAACATTATTAGTGTATAATCATTTGTTTATTATCCTGAGTGGGTTTATTCGGGCAGAGATGAGTGATGGGGTGAAGGAATGAGGTGATGTCATGAGGAAGGTATAGTATTTTGGTATGGTGGTAGGTTGGAGGATGGTAGTGATGAAGTGAATTGCGGGCCGAAGGAGGTATGATGCAATGGGATTGGTGACCGCGTTGGGGCCGGGCCTTGGAAAAACCGCCCTCATTTGGTTACCATTAAAGGAAGAATGGTCAGGGTCAGGAATTTCTTGTAGACCATCCATCTGCTTGTATTTTGCCGGGATGACCATGAATCCTATGTGCACACTTTAATCGCGCATACCCCCTCACCGTTAAAGGTGAGCGGTCGGGGGTCGAGGAAAATCTCTTCGGTAGTGATGGATTTGGGCACCAAAGCGGTCATTGATCTAGGCCCGATCTTTTAATCTCTGGGGCACAAATGCATATGAGAGCCGAAACCTAGTCTAATAAACTATATATTGAATGTAATCGGTAGTTAATTAATTAATTAGTAGTTAATTTATTATTAACAAGTCTAACATAAAACCCAACTATATAAACTTATTACTAAAATTATTAGTGTATAATCATTTTGTTTATTATCTTAAAATTGGTTTATTCGAGATGAGTGATGATGGGGAGATGTCATGAGAAGGGGCTGATATGGTATTGTCGGTATAGTGGTAAGTTGGAAGGATGGTAAGTGGTAGGTGGTCACGGAGTGGAGAAGGTCACGATCTTGATGGATTGGTATTACATTGGGCCAGGCCATTGGGAAGCTGCCTCAATGCGGACCCCCACTTACAGTGTGAGATAGTCGGGGTCGGGTGCTGTGAGCAAGATCCATCACACTTGTTGTCGGAGATGACCATGAATCGTGTGCACTTTAATCACCTTTTGAACCCTCACGTTAAAAGGTCCGGAAGGCAGGTGAGGGGGTCCGTAATCTCTGCCAGGCCCAAGTAGAAATTGAAGCCAAAAGCAGATGCGTAGATCTAGGCCCAATCTTTAATCTCTAAGGCACAATTCAATATATGATGCAAAAAACAGGCAGTATTTTGTGGGTTTAGTGTTGTTCCATTACTTGTCTCCAGGGTTAGGAAACACCACTGTCATGGCTGGTGGTTTTAACACTGATGACCCAGGACGGGACGGCAGGCCAACGTGGGGTAAGGAACTCGTATGCCAGGCATGGTGGGAATCGCACCACCATCTCTTTACTAACGCAAAACAATGCAGTAAAAGCTCATTTCTAAAACAAGAAATTTGTTTTCATAGATGATCTACCCTTAGGGAAAGAGGAAGGCCCGTAGCCATGATGACCTCTAGATAGGGCCCCGCTGCACGAAAAAATAGATGGATAAGGTCATGGAGAGTACGAGGACATCTTCACCTACAGCAGAGTGCCTCTACACTACCGGAGTCAAATACCCGTCGATTTGACCCAGGTATTACCATACCAATGGACCCATCTATCGATGCTTTATTACGGAGAATGATGAAATCAAGAGAAAAATTTAGAAGCTGTTGCAGAAAGGTCACATCAAACCGTTCATCACCACAGCAGGAACCCGATCGTGTTGGTAGGAGAAGGATAGGACTTGGAGACTTTGCATTGACTATCCGGCACCTTTGAACAAGATCGATCTTTGGAATAGGTACCCGATCCATGGATTATTGACCTTCTGGACTAACTCAAGGGGCGAAAATATTTCAGCAAGATCGGCGCGAAGTCTGGGTATCACCAGGTACCGATTGAACCCTTTGATGTGTGGAAGATTGCCTTCACCAAATCCAGGAGGAGCCTTTTGAATGGTTGGTCATGCCATTCGGGTTTTGAAAGAATGCCCTTGCAACCTTCATGAAGACTGGGCCGACATCCTATGGCCATTCACCAACTCTCATTTGTAGTGGTGTACTTGGATGACGATACGATCTTCAGCCGAGACTTGGTAAGAGCACCTCCACCACATCCGTCAGGTCGTCTAAACACTGCGACAACACAATTTGTGTGCCAATTTGGAGAAATGCACTTTTGCAGCCGAGGTTTAGTATGCAGGATATAATGTATGTGTATTGATGAGCAGGGGATGCATGTGGATCCAGCAAATATCAAAGTCATTGAGTTAGTAGCTAGCCACCCTATGACTCACTTAACTTTTGGGTCTTGCAAATTTCTACCATAGGTTTGTGTTGGGGATTTCTCATATCACTTGGTCCCTAAGTCAAGTCCTGGGGAGGAGCTAAGGAAAAATTCTTTTGTTTCAAATCTCAACAAAAGGCATTGAGGGAGTTGAAGTATATGCAGCCTCTTCTACGCACGGTGCTCATTACGGACTTACAGCAACCATTTGAGATCGAAGATGCCTCGACTATGCCATTGGGGAAGTCCCTTACTCAACATGGGCATCCAGTGGCTTATCATAGTGAGACATTATCAAATTTTGTTTGTAAGTAACCTACTTATGAAAAGAAATGTATTCCATTGTGTAGGCTTGTGGGCAATGGAAGCTTATTTTTGGAAAGGAAGCGGTCATCCACATAGACCACCGAACCACACTAGTCCATACGGACACAAGGGAAATTGAGGAGAATGATGCATGTCAGTGGTCCACATACACACCTTGAGTTTCATTTGAACATTAAGTACAAGAAAGGCAAACCCAATAATGTGTTGCGGGCCTTACTCATTTGACCACCCATCGTGGTGCTAACCTTTGTGCTCAACTCTTGTGGGCACGAGACTTTCGATTGGTGGCTTCTCTACACAAGTGATCCGAATTCGGCGACACATACAATACACTATTGGAGGAACAGGTTGATCCAGAATTCGGCCACACATACAATACACTATTGGAGGGTAAGCAAGTTCCCAATTTTCACCTCCAGGATGCCCTGCTTTGTCACCTGGGACACCTTTGTGTTCGTTCAAGCGAGTGTGCCAAGATGATTTGGGAGGTGCACTACAGTTGAGTCACTAGTCATTTCGAGGTCGAGAAAACCATGGTAGTACTGTAAAAGTATTTCTATTGGTTGAACCTTCGACAGGATGTCGGGAAGTACATCAAGTCCTGCACTGCTTGCGCCATTGCCAAACCGACCATCAAGAAGAAAGGCCTCTATACTCCACTTCCTACCTCCATTCGACCTTGGGAATCCATCTCTATGGATTACATGTCAGGCCTTCCTTCTACTAAGCATGGAAATGACTATGTTTTTGTGGTCATCGACTGATTCTCGAAGATGTCCATTATGATGGCCTGCAAGAAGAATACCATAGTAGAAGCCACTGCTAAAATCTTCTTTGAATGAGTGTGGGTACACTTTGGGATCCCATAGTCTATCATCTCAGATCAGGATAGTAGGTTCCTCAATACATTTTGGTCCAGCCTCTGGTCGATGTTGGACACCAATCTCACCAAGTCCATAGCTTTCCATCCACAAACTGATGGCCAGACAGAGGTAGTCAACTGGATGATTGTACACATTATGCGCATGTACAACTCAAAGCATCCATGCACATGGGATGAGAGCCTCCCCTATGTATAAAACAGCTACAACCAGGCTCTCCATAGCTCAACCAGCCGCAACCCCTTTCAATTGGGCTTGGGATTCCATCCATTATGTCCCATTGATGTAGCCATGCCATTTGCAGCTACTCGGGCAGATTCAGCCCATGTCCAGTCTGAGGCTGACAAGGCAAACAACTTCATTGAGTGCATTCAACACATCCGCCAACAAGTTCATGACACCTTGGACAGAGCCAATGCTAAGTACAAGAAATGACATGATCAACATCGGGTGCCACACAACTTCCAGGTGGGCAACAAAGTGTGGCTACATTTGCAAAAGGAGCGCCTCGCTGGACCCTACCGCAAGATTCGCCCATTCCGATATGGGCCATACACCATCACCAAGGCTATAGGGGACAATGCCTTTGAGCTCGGTATTCCACCATTCCTTGGTCTACACCTAGTGTTCAATGTGGACCACTTTCGTCCCTACTTTCCACCTCTACTAGACACATCCAACATGGCAAAACAACTCACACCAACAGAGTTAAAACCAGATTGCATGGAACAATCCACAACCGATCGAATTATGGACACATAGATCAAGAACACCCACCAATAGAGGATCCAGCTATATCGAGTTGTCAAAGTAGGCCAACTCCTTCACCAGGGCAAGTGGCTCACCAGGGACCAAGTTCAGCAGAAATTTCCTCATCTCATGGAGGAACTCAACGCAATGGGGACCATTGCTTCCTAAAGGGGGAGGACTGATCCAGGTGGATATTGGTGGCGACCCGCCTATTCCACTTGGACCCACACCATTGTTTCTTTTAGTTTTTCAGTTTCCTTAATTGTAGCACAATTTACTATTTTTAGCAATTCTTCGGGTCCTAAACTTCTGGAGTTGTTTTGAGGCCCTCAACAACGTTTTTTGGGCATGAATGCTCCAGTGAATATGAGTCTGTTCCGAACTTTATATTCGTTATCAACAGTGTAGTCCTCAGATAGATCCTTCTAAAGATGTATCATGTGCGTCAAACGAAGATAGTATGCCAAAGTTACGACCCCGGGAAATTGATGTACCAATTTACCCCAACGGGGCCCATATTCTGGCGTTTCATCTCCCAGGGTTAGGTTTTTGGATGTTTAGGGTTTTCCATTG